>JAPDSC010008649.1:13832-39758 GCA_026290005.1 Latrodectus geometricus | reverse complement strand
GACTAAATTTTATATTTGTGAACTATTTCTATACAAATTAAAATTTAAATTTTAAATGCCTTGAAGAAACAAGATTTTAAGGAAATTATCAAAATGTTAAGAATTTGGATACCAAATACTCTTCTAAATAAGTTTCTCTACAAGCTTTATATTTGTTTCGTTATTTCATTTTTAATTGAATGATTTAGTAAATACAATGTTTAGATACATTGTAATTGAATTTATTTATAATTTTACATTGTATGTAATTTATAATGTTTAATAAGTCATAAAATAACTAAATGTTTGTTCTTATATAAAATTAAAAATCTGGGAAGGAAGAAATTTAGAGAACAGTTTTTAAATTAAATACTTTACCCCAATAGCTAACTGTTTAAATATTGTTTATAGATATCACATGCTACCCAGAAATTACATTATAAATTTTAGAAAATACTTATTAATTTATAAAAAACTTTGAATAATATTAGGCTGTGAAATATATTGCTTAAACTAGGGAAAAGGACTTGCGAATTTAAGTTAGTGAAATGATAAATACTTTTTCAGATGAAATCCTTCATCGTGTACATATCTTTTTATTAGAATACTCATTGATATAATTAATATTATTCTCAATAAAACTCATTTAATTTGGAATTAATGAGTTGGAATTAAAATTAAAATTGGAATTAAAATTTGGAAATTTTAAAATTAACTAAAACTTTTCGCAATTTACAAATGTTAAACATTATTCCAAACACAAGTAGGAATTGAAACATGCTTTTGTAACTGTATGCCAATCTAAATAAATCACAAGTACAAACTTTTGAATAAACATTCTCATTATTAAAGTTTCACTTAAAAGGAATATAAGTTTCAAATAAAAGAAAATAACTATAACAAACTAAATGATTTACAACTAATCCAATATTAATGGCTAATAATATGAAAAAGTGATTATGGAGTCATTTGTATGTAAACAAATCTTTGAAAAATAAATCTTATTTTGAAAGAAATTTCTAAATTTAAGTTTAAAATTTTTTATTGTAAATAAGGGAAAAAAAAGCTCAAGTATTTAATGTTGAACAAAATTACAACATAAATTAACATTTCCTATTTGCATTGAAAAATTACAATGTATTTTATGCAAACAAATGCTTTATTCTTCATTTTATTGCAACTTTATTACCACAATAAATACAAATTATTTTTTTCCAACTGTATATTAATCTGTTTAACTGTTGTTTTTATCTTTTTTTCAACTAATTCGATTTTTTCATTTTATAACGCGATCTTCATTAACTTAAAAAATTCAAACTTTTTGATGGACATGTAAGATAAAGGACATTATGAATTCTAAAAGATAAAGTCAAAAATAATGAAGTTTACAATTTATTTAATCAACTTGATACACGGCAGCTTTTTCTGTCTCGATAAAAGTAATGAAAGTAAATTGAGTGATTAAAGTTAGATGATTTATTTTAATTTTTAAGTATTTTAGAATGGTATTTAGAGTACAAGGTTTATGAATAAGGAGTAAGATTTGGTCGGTAGAAAAAAGCATGGAATGCCTCAGAAAAGCAAATTTCTTTGACATCCATCTTTCGTGTTACTATTTTAAAAACAGCCTAAAATTTAAAACTGCTCTAAACTATCTAAAACTGCAGAAAGCTTTTTTTGAAAACCATTTAATCATCTGCTACATACTACCTTTTTGAAAAGTTTTTTTCACAGATCATGTCCCATATTTCCTAGTTGTAAAGAAGGAAACGCAAAAAATTCCAAAGCAATTGCTCCAACAGTTGAGCATTTATGAACACAACATCTAACGTCTTTGTTCAACTATAGTTGGAATTGAACCTAAAAATTTTACCTTATTATCAGGTCATAATTGATCCTTTCATATCTTCAGCACTCAAACGGTTATTATTGAACAATTAGAGCTAGATTTATTTATGTGCTTATTTCAGAAGGAAACAAACACTTCCACGAGTCCTTAGTTTTTTCGCTTGAAATATATAAATATGGCATAAAAACTCTCTATACCAAATTCTTTAAAAATTTGGCATTTTAAGTCTTAAGAAATTGAAAAATAAAATAATTTGTTATTAAGTTTACCAAGTTCAAATATATTTATATTATTTATAATACTGATATGAAAAATCAAAATTATATTCCCCTAGTTAGAATATAACAAATCATACAGTAAGTAAAAATAAAATTATAATATTCCTCTAGATGTAATTTAAGATTCTATATTTTGCAAGAATATTTTCAATCTTTAGAAAAAAAAAAGACTAGAAGTTCAGAAATGTTTTAATAAGATAAAGTTAATTTGTAATCAATGTGCCTAATCGATGTAATATTCACTCTCTCTGCTCATTTTAAAGTACTTATTGTTACACGTTAAAAGCTATATCATTGCTTCATATTCAAAGCGTAGTTCAAGCCAGATAAAATGAGTTTCAAGTTTTTCGAAAAGTTCGTACCTTTTAACCATTGTAAGCATGCATAAAAACTAGAGATTGAAAGAAAAGCCGTCTTTTAATAACTTATTACAATTACATTATACTTTGTAAATCCTTTGCAAAAATTTTGTTATTCTAAAGACTATAATTTGAAGATAATGGTGTGTCTTCAGCAAGTTCTTTTTGTAAGAAAAGATGTTCAGAAATTCATTATGGCATTACTACGATTTTTGGCATTTGGAAAAGAAATACTAAATCTAAAGATCTCGGATCTTAAATTCAAAATAATCATAATTCCAAATTTCTTCAATGATATCAGGACAATATAAAATAAGCCGGAATGTGGGGAAAAAAACGGTCTACACACATTTCTAATTTGACAAGGACTTATAAATACTGCACATTCTCCCCCTCTAATCCTTTGATTTCAAATGATTGGACTCTTCCAATAGCTCTTTATCTGTTCGTGATTGGTTGACGAATATCAAGTGTCATACTGACAAGTACTTAAACCACTCTCTTGAGAGCAAGTTTATATTTATCATTGTGTTTCTGATAGTTATACGTTTCTTGTTACTGATATTAAGATAGTTATTATTTTTTTTTTATTATCGTACTTTCTTTAACATTTATTTTTTGAGAGAATGTTAAGTGAATACTCACTCTTGTTAATTACTTTATATTCCGCTGTCAACATTTTCAAAGTTAAATTTCTTGCGTTATCAACTCTACCAGGTAAGTTTTATAAATTTTTGTACTTAAATCCATAATTTAAAAATATTATTCTTTATTAGGGGCTAGTTTGATTTGAAGTCAATTGAACATTAACAATAAGTTTTGATGCATGAAGTTTTTTCTTAGCCATCTATATTTCGGTTTTAGTGAAGAAAATGTTCACAAAACTGGAGTATTGGTAATTCGTTTAAAATAAAACTGTTTTGCCTCGATAGCAATTTAATTAAAATGTTCAAATGTGCTTTACTCTATTTAAAAAGTTTTAAAAAGTAATTTTAAAAATATTTTATATTTCGAAAGATTAAGAAACCTGGCGAAAAACTACAAATTTTAAGGGTAGTTTTAATAATAAATATAATTTGTACTAATTTTATGAAGTGATTAATGACGAATACTTTTTTTTTTTAAGGAAACTGAATTAAAGAAGAAATTTTAAATTTAATTATTCAAGAAAATTGAAATGTTATTTATAACTTGTCGACATGGTAGCTTAAGGGATTTGGCACTCTGACTTGCAAGTAGTTTTGTATAGTATATTCTATTTTCAGTAATAGATGTTTAGTGGTTTAGAACTCAGTTTAATTATACGTTCAAAAAGTGGCCATAATTTCATATAGTTTATGGAAAATTCTATTTTTCGTTTTTGAACATTTTTTTTATTGCCATTTGAAGAGAAGAGATTTCAGAAAATACTCTTGCTTTTTTTTTCCAAATGAATATATCCTAAGATATATCTGTTACCACTTAAAATAATGTATTTACTGTTATTGAGTGTTTGAATTATCTTAACAAGCGATAAAAACCGGTTATTCCCCTTACTGTATAATCTAAAGTTGTCATTATCAAGTCAATTATCATAAAGTTGTTTTGGAAGTTTTTTAACTCTTCTAGTCTTGATTATTCTAACCCTATTTGTTATGATGCATCAGACAAATTAAATATTTCGAATTTGTTTTCGATTGTTGACAATTATAAATCTTGTTTAAAGCCAATTGTATATTTTTTCTGTTTTTATTAGAAATCTCGAGTATATTTTTTGACTAGATTAATAAAAATATTTACGAATTTCTTTAAAACAACTGAATTTAATTGAAACATAGTCGATTCTCATCATTGTTTAATGTAGAGATAACATAATATTAAATCTGCAAGTCTTTTTTAAAAAATTTTATTTTTAAAATACAAATTTTATTGTATATTAATCTGAGTTCACTAGAAAAATGTTCTTAAACTTGATTTAGCAAGTTAAGGAAGATTTGATGATATACAGCTAAAATTAACTTTGATAATTTCAAATAACATTTTAAGAAATGCATGTGCTATTTTGATTACTTTATTTTTTTTCTTATTTCTTTATAGGGTATACTTAAAACATCACTTTAAGACTTTCCTTTTTAAATTTTTACTGGAATTTTAATTTTACCATTTGGCTGCATTTATTATTTTGTACTTAATTTCTGTTGACTGAATCCGAGCTGCAGTGGAATGATAAACAGTTTCGTTTTCGGTTCGACAGTTTATGAGAACAGACCCCACCTCGAGCATAGATGTTTGTAAGATTCGGAGTCCACTGTTAACTGGATCCTGATCTACTTAATATTGTGTATGTGCTTAAATAAAAGGTGAACTTCTCTAGTAATTTGAAGTCCATATTGTAACATATAATAAAAATAATTTTTTTCTAGTAACGATTATTTAATTCTAATTGTTAATGGATTCATAAATTAAACAATTTTAAGTTTGTTTGGAGACAGTACTAACATAACTTACTTTCATGTACTTTATCTTAGTGGCGACATCTATTGATAACATTTAGAAGTGTTTTTAAGCACATTCTATTGAAGGTAGTTTTCAAATATTTTTAATATCCATTTAAAGCTAATGTCGTTATTTGAATAATTTTTATTTATGTTCTTCATAAAATATCTTAGGTTTTTTAAATGACTTAAGAAATTGAGGTAATTTGTTCTGTTTAGAGTATTTAACGATACCCAGACTCTTAAATGACTAAATGCTCTTGAAAATTGCACCTTTCTTATTCAATACGAATGGTAAGAAATAATTATTTCTAAACTAAGCTAAAAATAGCAATTCTAAAAATAAACCTCAAATTTTTGTCCGATTTTCTGAGAAGTAAGCTGAACAAATTTAAAAAAAAAAATTCTATGTTTTACGAGTAATAAGTTCTTAGTTATTGAATGCTTACACTATTTAAATTTTAATGTGTTGATTTGTTCCTCTTTTGAAAACTTTGTGTATTAGTCTAATACGATAAGAAAGCTCTAAATTTCTCGGATATAAGTTAGTTATATGAAAAAGGAAAATTTTTAAGTTTTTTTATTTTTTATTTTTATTTTTTTTTTATACAAAAGTGAAGCTTCATCTCATCCTAATTTTTTACCAATAAAAAAAAAAATTAGAAAAAGTATTTTATTCAAATAAAATCTCAATATTTTAACTTACCTTTATCTAGTATCATATACACGACCTATATTTTAAACATTTTAACGAGTATAAAAAAAATTGAACGTTATACAATATATTCAGGCTTATAATCAGACAAACACTTTTTCACATATTTCATAAATTCACATCTGACTAACTTTTAATTGTGAAAATTAAATACCAGAAATTTTTTTTATTAAGTTTCCTAGGATGGAAGTAAGAAATTAAGTTTAATATTTCAGAAAAATAGCAAGTTAAAAAATATTTCATTTCGAAGTTTGTACTTCAAAATTAGAAGCTTTTAATCATTTACTAGTTTAAAATATTAACTTTTTTCTATACACTAAGTTATAAATATTTTAAGCATCCAATAGTTTTAGAATGAATTCTTTTTCTCGCATGAATATCTTTATTTTGAAAATATTATGTATATAGCATTGATAATCTTCTATTTAACTTATTACTACAATTTGTATTAAAAAGAAGTTTGAAAACATCCTTTTCTTAATCGATTGCAATAATTCAAATATGGTGAAATTAGTGTATTTTAAAAATTGAAGAGTTTTTAAATGTCTGAATCTTGGAAAGATAAAACGGGGGAAAAATTTCAGTAGCGATAAATCAAAAAAACTTGAGTATGAATATTTTAGCAAATTGCAGGAAAAAATATTTGTTATAATGCTAGTTCTAGCAAAAAAATTAAGAATTGAGCTGAATTTTAATAAAATATGCACATGAAGAAAGTTTTAATATTCATTATATGTTTCTTTGGGAATTAAAATTTCATAACAGCTATTGAATGATTACACATTGGTTTGAAGTTTTTATATATAAATAAGAAACTAGAACAATTTACTACAGGAGGATTTTATGATAAAGTATATGAAAATTTTTAGGTTTGATTTTTAAATTTCTTACATGAAGGAAATTTTAAATTTTTTGGTGAAGGGAAATATCATTTCTAGCTTCCAAAGTATTTATAAATATAATCTAAATATAATCTATAGAAATAAAAGCTACTAACAAGTTTAGTAAGATATTTCAAAAACTATAATATATAAGTTGATGAAGCGAGTTTTGAAAAATGCAATTAATTTATTTCGTTGAATTAGCCTTTCATAAGTATTGCAATTGAATTGGTTAGTTTATATAAAAATTAAAATGTTAAATACTTTTTATAAAGTCTAAGGAGGGAATATCTTGTATAACTGTGACTTTATTATTTAATTTAAAACAAATTTAGAACCTTTAAGAACTTGGTTTCCGAGAGCGTGGCATGATTTTAATTTTTTAAAGAAACTGCTTGTGTGTCTTAGTAGTTTTTGCAATAAATAAAGATGTAAAAATTTATCGATAGTGTGAAGAAACCTTTTTTCAATTATACATTATGCAAATTGTTGTTCTATCTTCAATTAGTTGAAATGCATCTCTTCCACATTGGTGTCGCTGTGATAATCATTTCCTTCCGAACTCTTTTATTATTTAGTTCTAGCAGTCTGTTTTAATAATTCGAAGAAAAAACGGTCAGCGTTCTTCATTTAAAACTATTGTAATACAAAGAAGTAAATTTAGTATCTGATTTCTATGTGTGATTAGATACGTTATCATTTTTCAGAATTTTGGCAATTTTAAATAGTTTATGATAAATTTTAAAGTCTCAAAATAAAGAGCTACATTTTTTCTGTTTTGTTTTTGGAAAATAATAGTCGTTTTTGTTTGAAGATAGCGAGAATCTTGGAAGGTCCAGTATAAAGTTCTAAAATGTTCTCTTAAAGTAAATACTATTGATTTGAAACTTTGTTTAATGTAAAATAAAAAAAAAAAAAAAATAAAATTCTCACTCGGTCGATAATTTAATTTTCAACTTTAATATTCCAATATTTATTAAAGTGGAACCATTTATAATTAAGATACCAGAATATTTTCTCTAATGTTTTTTTTTTTAAAATAGATCTTGATTAAGCCTGCCGAAGGGCTAGCTCTCTGGCATTCAGTTCAATTATTCATGGGCTCGATTCCCGTAAGGGCGTGAATGTTTGCAGTGATTAAGAATCCACTTTAAAGTGTAAGTTCCAGTCTGTAAGCTTTAAGGGCAAAAAATATCAATTAAACAAAAAGTAAAATGTTAGCTTAGTTGGGCAGTATTTTTTATTCTGCTTAAGTCTTTTCCCTTAAGAGTTAGAGCTTATTTATGTGTATTAAATAAACTGCAAGAGGCTAGTATGTATCTATTTAAAATGAATGTTAAGAGTATCAATACTGGGGTTTAATTTATCAGTGTTTCATTCTTCACAAAATTTAAGTTTTCCTTTCTTTTTAAACCGTTAAATGCATCACTTAATAAAGAAGTGATCAAAGAAAATTTAAATCTTATAACTATAAGAAATATAATTCCGATACGAGAAATTAAGGTAACTAATAACAAAAACTGAGTTTAAGCCTACTTCTAAAATTTATAAATCGCCTAAATTTAATTTCCAAATAAAAATTAAATCTTAGTTTTCACTTAAAAAAAAAAAAAAAAAAAAAAAAAAAAAAAAATGTATATAAAGTTTATTTCAGTTACTTTCATAACGGCTTCAACTTTTGTCTTTCATGCTTTTCAAGCAATTTTAATTATTTTAATACTTTCTTTAAAAAATACACTTCAGAGATTTTGATACCTAAGCTAAAATAGTAAGACAAAATATCTCACTTCAAACTCATAAGCGTTAGTCCATGAGTTCTTTCTAGGTGTATCCAAATTCAGACCTTATTATCCAAAGGTAGATGGTATATCTCAGTCCTGATAAATGTGTTCTACTCCAAGCTGGTGAATGTGTGTGTGTAGTAAGTGCTGTGGTCTTCCATTCAGAGATTCTTTGGTTTGTAGGTTTGAATCCCATCTAACACATGGGTGTTTGTAGCGGTTCGAGACCCACTTTAAACTGTATATTCCACGCTAATTTGTATTCTAGAGCTAGAAAGAGTAATCATTGAGCAATAAATCATTAACCTAGATTCTAAACTTCACTGTCACCACTCTTCGCACCACATTAGAGTAGCTGATCTGTAAGATTAAGTGACCAAAGGCTAAGTGTATAAATGTGGCAACCGAACTAATTTGTATTATTTAAAGATTCCTGTCTAAATTCTTCGTGAATGTGGAAAATGATGAGGTATTATTTCTCCAACTCTATTGTACAGTTAACTTTAATCTTCAACTTACAATTTATGATTGAAGCTAGCTGTCCACGAATTTTGTTACCTTCTGACAATTACCATTTCTCATTTGCGAATCGCGTTGCCCATAGTCTATTTTGGTTAATCCAGCTCTTTGGAAATGTCATGCAGTTTGTATTTCTCTGTTCACTCATCCGGGATCTTCGAAATGGTTGCCATCATGTACACAAATGACTGCAAATTTTCTAAATTTTATGTAATTAGCGCTGACCTTTTAGATACTTTTAACAAAAAGTGACCTTTTTAGTGACAAACAAAACCTACATTTTTGTGACTGTTGTGGGCGTGACTTGTGAAAACGAGGTAGTTTGTATTGGAGACAAGTACTCTAATATTTATTGGTAGATATAATGTATATATGTGTAATTATACGCAAAGAACATTTGAAAATATAGACATCGCATCTAAATCTACTTCAGATTGTATTTTTGACGCATCAACTTTTTATTGAACAATAGCAGGAAACGAGCAATTTTTCTGATAAAATTAGTAAATTTTGTTAATTATGTAAAAAAAAAAAAAAAAAAAAAAAAAAAAAAAAAAAAAAAAAAATTTACTATTTACATTATAATTTATAAAAGTACTTTTGGAGTTCTATATCTAATTCTGTGCAAATCAAACTGAAGAAAAATTAAATAATCCGAAAATATAAAATGGGTACAAAATATAATCAGAAATTGAGAATCTGAAATACCATCACCTAAATTGATATTTAATGTACTATTTAAGAATGAAAACTGACCTATAGAATCAAAAACCTTAATTAGTGCAATATCAAATTTAGACTGGCAAGATTTCTGACTATTCTGGTTAGGGATTGGACCACACACAAGTATTAATCTAGTTACAAAAGTCTACATTTTTAAAAACGCTTGCCTACTTGATTTTATTCACAATTTGAACTAAAGTTCATCTAGTTTTTAGGTTTCTAGACAAAATTGTCTAGTTTTTATGCTCATTTTAGAGAAATTACTGATGAAAATAAATCTCTGTAAATTATATCGTGATATACGCTTTTAATATTGTAAAATACAGTTCTTTAATTTGTATATATCCGCTATAATGTGTTAATTTTTTTATCTTTAATATTTTCATGACTTAGTATTGAGTCTTCACTAATGCTCGCGTAAAATGAAACTTCGTTATATAAGTTTTGATAAATATTTTAATGCTAATTTTTATATTCTAGGAAGAAAATTTAAAATCTCAGAGTATGCAAAATCTTTTTAGCAGATTTCTGTGTAGTAAGTATTTGGAATTTTATGTCTGGTTAAAACTTTGCAAATCTAAGAATTCCGTAAACTCTATTTTTGCACTCTAACGTAAGAGTTTAAATTTTTGCGTGGTGATAATTATATGTATTTTTTTAGGCGTACAAGTTATAATTAAATGTGACTTTAACTTCAACATGAAGAAAACATCTTTTCTAAATCTAAGGAAATTTTAAAAACGTTCATTCTTGTACAGAATTTTAATTGAAGAAACTGAGTGATTTTTTTTTCCACCGAACTTTAGAGTAAAAGTTTTTATATTTACTCTAATTTGTAATTTTTCTATTTGGAATCTTGTCTATCAATATTCAAAAATCGATACAAACTGGAATTCTTCCTTGTACGTCCCAACTGTTCGCGCAAATTCTTATCAAACGAGTTGTATTTAAATTGTTTATAATATTTCCTATGCACTTAGTTTAAGCAAACAAATAACTTAAAATTTAAATTAATCTTAAGTAGAAATATAAATTATATTGTAAGAATTCTTAAGTCTCTACTTTTGAATTAATTACATACTAAAGTTACTACAAAAATTTCATTAAAAATGAAAATTTAATTTTAATCTAAAAGAATTTTCTAAAATGTTATATGCATCTAAAACAAATTTTGTTAGGGAATTTAATTCATATCTTTGTATTTAAATAGTCTACAAACTATTTGCTTCAAAATGGGCGGGGAAAAAAAAAACTCTGAAAATGCCATACTGACCTCTAAAGAAATCGCATCAAAACGGACAAAAGGATTGAGATTCTAGGGAATTATCTTAGTTCTGCATGTTTGGTTAAATTGTTTATTCCTGAATTAAATCCTAATTTATATATTTAGCTATTAGTTTACGCTTAAAATGTTTAGAAGTAACCGGATGCGAAGAATTTTGATGCAATAAAAGCTTATTGAAACTATGTATTTAATAATTCTCTTTTTATAGGTAATTTATTACTTGAAAAGAAAATTCAATAAAGTGGAAAAATTTAAACCTGGAACTATATTTTCTCGCCATCAAAGTAAGAATTAATACCTTTTTATGTTAAGAAAAATTACTCTGCGTTTGAGAATTTAAGAAACAATCAAAACAATTTTGGAACTTTGGTTTAAATCACAATCCCAAGTTTTCTTTAGTCATTTTGCTTATTATTAAATTTGATCAGCTAAATGTTTATTTTTTTTTATTTGTAAAGTAGTCAAATTACATGAATTTTTAAATCGTAGAAGCTGATATTCTGGGGAAGAATTTGAAAAATATTTAAACTTAAATGAACTGTTTAAAAAAAAAAATTAAACTTTGCCGTATCTCCCCACACATTGAGCTTGATCGTAATAAACTTTCGAACGTAACCGGTTGGTTTGTTTCTGATGACACTTGACAACGCCAAGCCCACTCGTCTGAGACTAGGCGAATAAAGTCAGTGTCTTCCGTTTTAGAATAGAGCCACCTCAAACGAAGGAAGTACGACTTTTATCTCATAGATGGCAGCATCATCTAAATCTTCCAATTTAGAGATTGAAACTAGTGAAGACCTAAAGCCTGGCTCCAACCACCCCCAGATGTATTAATTTGTAATGCGAACATGGAGGACACTGTGACCCGACATATTTTACGTGCCCCAGTCGCCATTAGTGAACACGACGGATCTTCGGCTAAGCCGGGATTCGAACTCACCTCCTTTTACCGGTTGGGTTTTCTCTATATACTATTGTTTTCAACTTAATATGGGAACACTGGGGCTCCTAAACAGATATGACATGTAAACAGATGTTTATATGCAACAGGTGATAATGTAGAGATTGAAAGAAACTTCCTATATGCAACAGAACTTTTCCAAAAAGCATTTTTAATTTTCGACATGCTAAAAATAAAGGAAAACCTTGAAATGCAAATCTATCATTATGAAATATAAGTTATTCTATTCCAGTCTCTTGTAAATATCAGTTGTCTGATTTTTTTAATTGACTTGATAGTTTCAGTACGTTTTGCAATAATTAACTTATTTAGAATTTTTAAGCTGAACATAGAATGGAATATTGTTCATTCTTTGGAGTGGCGAGAAGTGTTCCTTTTGATCTGAAAGTTAAGTTAATGGGTAATCTTTTAAGTAGTCCAAACTTTTGCCTACTGCTATCATAGAAATATTGAACTCTTAACAGTTAAGAGTGAGAATTAGCAAATCCTTGAATGCAGAAAAAATTTGCTTTGGCAACAAGTCTAGTAGTTTCAAACTAAATCTGAAATTTCTTTGGCAAGATTTGTTTATGATAAGCTTAAATATTCCTTTTATCTTCACACCTTGACTTCTGAAAAAGATGGGTAAACTTGTTGTTCAGAGATTATAATTGTCTTTCAGGTCATGGGTTAGACTCTAACTTCATTCATCGATATGTGAAATGCCCCACAATTCACTTTAAATTAGCCCCTGTCAAATTCTAGATTTAAAATGTAACCATAGAGTAACAAATTAAGCTGAAGCATTGGAATGGCTAAAATATCCAGTTTGAATGACGTCAGAATCAAACGTTCATTGATAAATAACTGCTTAATCCAAATGATAGTATTGGACTAGATTTTTATGGAGAGAAGAGATCACTTAATTACTCAATGGGATTTTATACCCTGGTAAAATACCGATGAACGCGTTTAGATGGGTATATTATTCGGAATTGGTAGTTGAAACAAATGCTGGTGAATTAATGACGTGTCAAAGATTATGCTTCTGATGTAGACTAGTTTTAAATAAAGAGGATATTATTTTGTACTGATGAACTTCAGAAACTTGTGCTACTAGAGCCGAGTCCTAATAAGGTTAGAACGTCCGAATCAATATAAATGTAGAAAATCAGTATTTTTCTGACTGCTGATTTCAAATAAGTTAACGCGTGTGTTTATCAATTGTTTCGCTTCCCAAGAAATTGAAAGGGGGTCGCGATACACCCCAAAGTATCAATTATCTCAGCAGTTTTATCAATTCAGTGAGATTAACATACTTCATAAATTCTAAACATATTTTTTCCTTTATATTTAGTTTCCTATGTTTATTATGTAATTATTTTAGACATGTGTATTTTTAGTACAAGTTTTCTTAAGATTGCACCATAATCTTATATTCAACTACTTTTTATAAAATTATTCATAAGTGTTAAAAAATGTTAATATGAATTAGACAAACTTTTCCGTTGGTTAAATTTGAAGAGCTTGTATTTAAAATTAGATTATTTTCGCATCTAATGAAAAAATACTACATCGTAATTTTGACAAAGTAAAAACTGCAACGTAAGCTTTTATATCGGCTACACAAATATCTAGAACAATTATATGAAACTTTGTTTAAATTATAATCGTTCATATACACCAATAATTTAATCATTTTTAACATTGATTATTTTAATGCTAGCCAGCGTATTAGTTGTAATACCTAGTGCATTTAACCACTTCTTATGAAATGTCATGTTTTAAGATGCATAAATTTAACCATTACATAAATTTTCTTACATGGAAGCAGGAAATAAGTCATAAAATAAAGATTTAAAAAATTTTAAAATTTTTGCTGTAGAAATAAAATTTTCCTTGTAACATTTCATGAGAAATATATTAACGAGAATTAAGTGAATCTTTTTTTTATTTTTAATCTCTTCTCAGTCGAATTTACTGTGGAATATGTTATTATTTCACAGTGGTATACGAAATATTTTTTCAAATTAAGAGGCAAATTTAAGTAATCTGTCCTTGGCCTTATTTCAATTTTGCTTCTATGAAGAATAAGTTCTTCAACGTACTTAAGTAATTTTCGGTATAATTCCATTATAGCCCAGTGCGATTATCATCGTAATGGAAAAAATCGCTATTACTTCCTTACATATTTGTGTAGTTTGCTGCTTAAAGGTTTATTTTTAGAAATTACGAAAAGTTTTATTTACATATAATGAACTAAACTATCATTTATTAATAAAACCTATTTAAATGCCTAAGTTCATTTCTGACGGAAACTGCTTAGCAACCGCTTCGATGATCTATTTTTATAATGAAATTGCACCTATAGTGGGGGTGTAATGGATTAATACAGAAATTTATTATAATTTAGATTTAAAAATACTAAATTTATATTTTTCTTTTAAACAGGAGGAGGCACCTTCAACAGTGGCACCACATCCAAGACGTAAATGTTGCTGCTTTTCTAGGCTGCAACCTAGTTGCACTTGCTATTCCAGTCGCTCACCTCACCCAGACCAAACCAAACCCCAAAGTGTGTGCAGCCGAGCTGGTAGTCGAATGGTTAGATCTCTTGCCTTTGGTTCAACAGCTCGTGTTCGAATCCCACCTCTGTCATGGATGTTTGCAGTGGTTCCGAATGTTATTGAAATATTAGGGACATTACGAGATCGAGTTGACGAGGCATAGTGCCAGAAGCCGAGGCTTCTATTCCTAAAATGCCCTGCCCTCGACAGAACCTCATGCCTACCACTTCGCGAGCCAACCGCCTCGGTAATACTCGACGGAACCGTAGCAGGTACCTCTTATTGGTGTGAGAAAACTCGCCTTTTGAGAATGGTACTTTCTTGGATGGAAAATCACTTTCTTGGATTGACTGCACCTTATTGAAAGATTTTTCTTTCAGAACCATTGCTGATAGTCGGTGCCTTAATCGAACCGTTAAATTCTTTAAGTTCTCTAACTCTCAGACATCTGCTGTCCCGCCCTCCTGAGCTCTCTGGTATTCCATCATTGGAATGTCATCCGACGCTATGGACACGATTCTTTGCAGAATCAACCAATTACGCCGGTCCAGGATGGTACTCAAATTTTCACTATCGTAAACCAGTTTGACCCGTTCTTCGGAAGTCCGATTACAGTGCAGGACATAATGGAGGCAGTCTCCAATTGCATCGCATGAGCGACATAACTCACTTATTGGGTACCCTCTCTTATGAAAGTACTCCGGCACACGTCCATGTCCAGTCGCAACTTGGGCGACGGTTGGGTTGCCCACAACCATCCTTTCAGTCAGAGCAACAGAATCGAAAGGTCTGCCGGCTCACCTCGCATGTTTCCAATCTTGTTTGCCATGCCTTCAGAGCTTCTTCACGTAACACCTTTAACAGATGCAACCTAGGTCTTGGTAGGTCAAGCGTTGGCTCTGGTAAACTCGTAGCTTCCTTTGCCAGTTTATCGGCTCTTTCGTTTCCGTCCGTATCCTGATGGGCCCTGACATTGTGCAAGTGCACCACCCGGTCATTCGAGACCTCCAGGTATAGGCCCTTTACTTTCATAACCAAGCTGTTATAGTTGTTCGGGTCTGATAGGGAATAGAGGGACGATAGCGAGTCTCTATAGATGTTACAATCGCTCCTCCCTCGGTATACTTTGAGCCAGTTCAATGTCATGCCCAACGCTGACGTTTCAGCCTGAAAAACAGTTTTCATTGCCAAGTGTGGCTCCACCAGAATGTATTTCCGAGCCAAAGTAATATACCACAAAAGCCGAGCCGACCTTTCCCTCTATACCAGACCCGTCCGTGAATGCCTCAAAGCCCACACCTGTTGGTCCTTCAAAGTCGAAGGGCACACTCACCCTGTCCGCTGGGTGGAAAGTCCAGATATCAACCCTTAAGTCGATATTCTCTGGGTTCAGGTGCTTCTCGTAAAAGACTGCACGCCTACGGTTTACTAATACCATGAGCTTCGTGTACTCTAACTTTGCTTTAATGTCTAGTGATAGGACTCCCGCCAGAACTTGGACCGCTGCCGTTGATACAGTACGGTAGCAACGTGTTACAGCTACAAGTGCAGGTCTTTGCACGCTCTGGAGATGGCCGCAGAAGGTGGTACAATCCAACCTGTGATCCCATGCACCTATTCCAAATAGTGCCATGCGTTCAGTGCCACTCCTATATAGGCGCTTGAGCAGTTCAGGCTCACGCCCAAACAGAACTCTCGCCGTTCGCTGAAGTGCCATAGTCGTATTGACTATGGTTTGCCTGATACGCTTCAGGTGACCCGTAAAGGTCTGGGCACTATCATATAAAACTCCCAAGAACTTAAGATCCTGTACAGCTTTTATCGAGGATCCGTCCCATCTGAAAGTAGGAGGGCGCTTAAGCTTCCTCCGTCTGCTGATAGTAAGCGCAAACAATTTGCTCGGGATGAACAACGGTTTATAAGTCTTCCTTCATTTGAAGATTAAGTTTAGAGCTTCTTCTGCGCTTTTCTCGAGCTTCGCTCTTGAGTCGCCCGCTGCAATTAGGAGCATGTCATCCGCAAAGCCAAGAAGCCTAGCGTCATTTGGCATGTTCAATCTTAAAGCACTGTCTGCCACTAAGTTCCAAAAGAGTGGGCCGCTCCACGACCCTTGTGGCACTCCTCTATTCCAATCAAATTCGAGGGTTCTTCCCGAGCATTCGAATAACGGTTTTCGCTTTTCAAAATAGGACTTTACCAACTGGAAGATGTTTCCATGGCAACGTGTTTGACTTAGGAGATAGAGAACTCCTGGTCTCCACACACTGTCAAAAGCACCCTGTTCGTCCAACGAAATAAGGCTCACATACTTTCCGTTTTCTAGTAAATTCCTAATCGTGTCATCTAGACACATGTGTGTCGTTTCGCACGAACTACCCGGCCTGAAGCCATGTTGGGAAGGGTGAAGCGCGTGAGTCTTCACCAGATGATGGAATATACTCTGGGTGAGGAGTTTGTCCTGTACCTTGCCCATCATGGAAAGCAGACAGATCGGTCTATAGGAGTGCGCGTGAGTCGCATCCTTTCCTGGTTTTTGAATCAGTATAAGTTTGGCATGTTTCCAATGACTTGGGAAATGCTTTAAGAACAGGCACTTGTTGAAAAGCTGCACAAGTATCCCGGGATTTCTCTCAAAGATAGTCTGCACAACCTCAATGGGGGATGGAATCCAGCCCTGGTGCCTTCTTTTTGGCCATGCCTTTGATGATTGACTTGATCTCCACTCTCGTGAAGGGTCTGTCCTTTTCCGAACTACTATAGGAATTTGCCAATCCCCTCATGCTAGTATGTATGTAGTCCTTGTTTACTGTTTCGTCCACCGGTAATAATTCAGACAATTACGGAGACTGTATCCTCTTCGCTTTCGGTCAGAGTTCCATCGCCCAATCTGATACTGCTTAATGGTGCATTTTTGACAGCTTTACCAACTGCGAGTTTATACGGCTGCGACCATACATTAGATCGCATCACTTCTAGGCAAAACTTATCCCAGTTAGACTCTTTTTTTTTTTTTTTTCCAAGTAATGAGTCTTTTGTACTGGGCTACGCTTCTATTGTACAGCGTCTTACGGCCTTTTCTTCCATCGGGGTCGGTACATTTCTAAAACCTTCTCCTCAGAGCCCTCGTCTTATTTCGTAGCGTTTGCAGCTCATCATCCCACCATGGAACCTGCTTCCTGGCAGTGGTGCCAGTTCTCGGCCGAAGCCTTCTGTTACAGATTTCTTTCAGTGCCTCTGTCATATCTTGCACCGCCTGGTCCAGTTCCTCTTCTGTCTTAATAGACTTTATCTTAAACATGAGATCTGGCGCTATTTTGCTAAAGTCCCAGGAGACGGAACTTTCCCAGTCTATATCTAGGCACTCTGCTTGACAAGCATTTTGGCACTACTTTGAAGGAAATGTAGTTGTGATCGCTAACACAATTTTCAACTACTTTCCAGGATGAGATAGCTGGCTGCAGGGCACCAGTCGCTATCGATAGGTCTATCCAACTTCGTCCTTTGACGGTTTCAAATATTGGTCCGAGGGCGGCATCATTTAATACCACGAGTTTAGAATCAGGAACTCTACAAGAGTTTCCCCTCGTCTAGTTCCAACTCTAGACGGACACTCGGGGTGCCACATCAGATGCCTGGTGTTAGTCTCCTCCAATGAGTACTCTGTTGTGGGTTTTTATGATCTTATCCAGAGTCTCAAGAAACCCTTCAATTTCTGCCTTTGGCGGCCCATATAGACTATCAACAGTTTCTGGTGTATGCTCCGTTATTTCAATTGCTACGATAGACGAGTCTACATGCTTGACAGGAGTCCTGTTATTGGTGTTAGTGACGACAACCGCAGCCCAACCACCATGGTGAATCACCGCCCATGCATTCGGGAAGACCTCGATCTCGCCGTCCACCATGTTAGGCTCTTGTATTAGTAGGATGTCAGATGAACCCAATTTTGACTCCTTTAGCACTCCTAGCGTGGCTGCCCTAGATCGCGTTAAGTTTACCTGTAGTATACCGTAATCGCTTATTATGTTGGTTGTTTTAACCATAAGACGTTCGAGATTTCAATCTATCGCACTCTTTTGTGCGTAGGGCGTCGAGGGTCGATGGCTTTATGCCCCGTATAAAGCTTGAGCTTGAATTTCTTGTTTGCCCTTGCAAAATTAGTGCATTTGATAACTTTTTAGGGCATTTCTTAAAGGTATGCTCCTCACCACAGACCGTGCATGTTTGCTTCTTGTCAGGATATTTAGCTTGCGGGTGGCCAAACCTGCAGCATTTGAAGCAACGAGTCGGTTCCAAGAACTCCTTCACTCTATGTCGTTGCCAGCCACAGCTGACTTTTCCCTTACTCAAGAGTGCTTTGAAGATCACTGGGTCGGTTACCAACACCCAGTCTCTCCTGCCCTTTGCCTTTTAATTTGAAGATCACCTTTAGGTGACCCTCGGAAAGGTTATTTTGAGATCTTAACCCTTCCAAGATCTCGACCTCGCCGTCCGTGCCCGGGAGGTCATACAAAAGCACTAGGGAGTCTCTTTGCTGGCGCTCTTGCGCTAACCTTTTCCGCCAGATTTCTTGAGATCTCTGCCTTCAGGATCTCTGTGTCCTCTTTCCTTTTGCACTCTACCGCTACTCCACCATTGTTAAGGGTCTTGAGTCTCTGTACTGAGACTCCTAACTTTTTGGGGTTGATGGAACCATTCAATATGTTCCGCACGGTGTCTGATGTGACTTTGTCATCTTTGGGATAGACCAGCAAAGCGTTAGTCCTTCCCTTTACCACATTGGCATAAGACCTGGGCTTGTCTCAGCCTTTGGTTTGTGTTGTGGTGTGGGCACCCTTTTCGGTAATCCTAACTTTTGTTTGTACTTTCACAGGTGTTTTACCTGCGTTTTTGTGTCCTCGGCCGTTCAAACAGACAATCTCGGGTCGTTTCTTAGTGGGGGTATCTGTCCCACTCACACCTTTTAAAAAGGTTAAGGTCATTTATCAGACCTTCGTCTATGTTATGCTTTTGGCACACTCTCCTAATGTCGCACTCAAAAGTGCGTTTTTTTCTGGACTTAACCAGGTCACCTTTTTTGCATTTTTTATTCATGCTTTGATATCTCAGTTTACAATTTTTTATATACTATTTTATGATCAACTCTAACCTAATATTAAATCAATTTGCAAACGTAAAAAAGAGTAAAATTAGAGCTTGTTCAGCTCAGGTACCAACCTTTGGTGTCTTTCAGCGTACACGCCCGAATTGTCCCTGACACGTTTCCGCCACCATTTCCAAGTTGCAGTCAATGGTAACCCGCAAGGCTTCCTGTATTGTCGTCTGCCCTACTCCACCATGTCATGAGACTTGCACTTCCAAAAAACGGGACCAACATGGGGCTCATTCCACGGTCCCTCAATCAAACGGACTACCGAGGTAGTCAAATTAGACTGGGGAGGATTTATCGAGGGCCTCTCATTCCTCTTCCGCTCAAGCCCCCTAACCGCATGACATTGCGGGGCCGTTTCTCAAAAGCACAGCCAAAAACAGTCGCGCCGTCCCCGCACAACTACTAATGTCCACCAAGTACCGATCGACGGTATTTCCACTGACCAAGAGCGGGGCACTAGCCCCGTAATACCAAGGTTGGTACTCAACGATCTCGGCATTAAAGCCAGACCGAATACCCAACTTCAGTTTTCGCATTGACAGATAGGCGCCTTCCTCAAATCTTCTACTTTGTTTTTGTGCGGTGTACTGGCCCATGCCGCATTACACAATACGCACCAATCATACAATCTTTCATGCCTTTTAAGACTTTAAAATTCTGGTACAGAGTTCCCGAGAGCCACACTCTTTTAGTCGCCGATAGTGCCCGTGAACACTACCGGTTCCCACATTCATTCCGACTTTATATAAGTTCCACATCTCTCAATTCATGCATTGCCACATATTCTCTATCATACTTAGTATATAGCCACTTTCCATTAATAAATAATTTAAATTTCAATTATTGCCATTTTCATTATCAGAGCTTTCGTACATTTGCCTTTAACAGAAAGCCAATGCCGATTGCCACCAAACAATCCAGCTACACGTAGAACTCACTTGTCCCAGACCTAGCGCCGGACACAAAAGCAGAAAAACCCACCAAATCAATAAAGATACGGTTCTGCATGGCGCAGCAACGACACGACGGCCGTGCTACTCGCAGATATGCTGAGAAAGTCTGGGAAGTTTCGGCAAACCAGAAATATTTTATCCGGAACGCCTGTTATTTGACAGTCACCGTATCTATGTGCGAGAGACCGGAAGGTACGCAATCAGGTCTAATTAGCCCATGTGTGCAAAAAAATGATTGATGTGCGACAAACCCAAAGTGTTATAGCGAGATCTTGTGGTGCTGCGAAGCAGTCTCTATTCTAAGCAAGGAAAATGTGTTTCAAGGTTGTTCACCAAACACCAGTTTACTCCCCTGCTGTCAGAGGGCAACTTATCGAAAAGTTCCACATTTTTTTATGTTCATGGCACCTACCCTCTCTGGTGCAAATATTTCACAAAGCACGAGAATGAGTGCCGACATTCCTTTCCCCCTTTCCTCGGTCAGTTATCTTATAAATGTAGTTATCGTAGATCTTATAAGTGTATAGTTTTGATGAATAATGAAAAGGCTAATAACGATCAATCATCGACGTGTGGAATGCATGGAAAGAAATGCCGTAAATACAAAAAAAGCTACTTAGATTTTGTTGGCTTCGTTTCAATAGAAGTCAATGATGAAAAGACCACCCTGGGGCTACAGCTACTACCAGTCGCGTTAGCAGGTGGTGGATAGCCAGATGTCCTGTAGTGGGATGGTTTCGAATGTGTAATAAGAAGCCGCGAAAGAACACCCGAAACCCTGGTTATGCGGCCCGTACCTAGGGTGAGTGGAACTGCGGTTACAGTGTCTTAACGGAGCCTCTAGTTGCCTGGCGAACCTTTAGAATATTTTGCCTTGCCCAGCGTCTTTGGGAATACTGGGTTGACTTTTATTTTCCTAAGTTTTTAATTTTGGTTGTTCTGGCAGTGACAAATGTTCTTTCTGACTCTGATGGGGGAGCAACTAATGTTACTGCTTTTGAAGGTGTAACTCCTGAGGTAGACCTATCAATCGGTAGACAAGGAAATCCAGCGGCAGATAATCATGGGAACAGAAATGGATACCATCAACGAAATGACCTCCAATCTGCCTTCTACATCTAGAGAGAAACGGGAAGCTATTAGTAGCATGAGTGCCTCTCTAGATAACATAAATATAAAGAACAGGCTTTCTGGTACCCAAAGAAGCTTGTTAAAGAAAGGAAGATCACTGATGGTACTTGGGTTGAAAAACTCCCGGGAAGAGGCAAAAAAGACAAAATACCAAGATGGAGTAGAACACAGCGTTGAAGACTAAGATGGCCAGGTCTGGAGAGCTCTCATGGGAGTCAAGTTGGGTGTGATTGCTGAAGGACATCCGGACAAACGTCTATCTGAAGAACAAGCTGTAAACCTGGAACTTCTCATTACGGAGAAAATAGGAAGGAATGATGAGGGCTTTGTCTCCTCCTTCCTCTCTTGCAAGTTGGAATCTGGGGCTCTTATCATTTGTGCAGATCTGGGGAGCTCTAAGTGGTTGGACAGATTTTCAATGATACAAACCCCTGTCAGGAGCTAAATCTTTTGGTGAGTGAGGCAAGAAAACTTGTCAACCTCCAATCATTGCTACACTCCCGAACGTTTGCATTAATCTAGATCCTAAGGTGATCTTGGAGAAAATTCAGGCGCAAAATGGTGGGCTGACTTCAACTGAGTGGAATGTTCTGCGCAGGAAAGATGACCCTTTAGGACAGGACATAGTCCTTAGTGTGTCTGAGCTGGACGCGGCTACGCGTGGTAGAAGATGTTATAAATTTTACTTCGGACTTCACGAAGTGCAAGCCAAATTCCTCTATAAAATGCCAAGGTTCTTCAGGCCAAACTTCATAACAGTAGAAGTGGTATTTTTAACCTCTGCCTTAAACTCCTTGCAGAGGGCTTTCACTTGGCATTGATTCAGGAAATCTGGTTAGTCGGGGGTAGAGCTAATGGCCTTAAATGTACTAAAGGTAAGTTGATATTTGATCTTAATAATATTGTTAGAACCTGTATACTTGTAGGTAATGATATTGAGGTTTTACCTCTTTGAATTCATTAATAGAGATTTAACAGTTGTGAAGATTAGACTCTGCATAGGAGGTAGCATCCAAAACGTTGTAGTCTCCTCTGTCTACCTGCCCTATGAAAAGAAACCGTCCATCTGATGAAACTCTGCATAAACTTTTGAGGTTTTGCACGAAGAACAACTTGCAGGTGATTCTTGGTTTAGACTGCAATGCTCACAATATTTTCTAGAGAAGCACAACACAAACAAAAAGGTGACTGTCTTTTAGAATTTATTCTGAATTATAATTTAGATATTCTAAAGGGCAATGACCAGACTTTTATTACTTCTAATAGAGCTGAAGTAATTGATATTATTGTTGCAGGTTTTAATATTACTGATAAATCTAGTAGCATGTTGCTGGTAAGTCATCTGGCTGTTGCTGGTAATCCATTTCGATATAATCTCTAATATAGGCATTGAACGTAGATTCAGGGATTCCAGACGGACCAACTGGAAAAAGTTTTAGGAGGAACTTATGGGACTGACTCAGCAGCGGTCAAAGCCTATTAGAGATAATTATGATCTAGAAATTACAGCAGAACGTCAAGTGAATATTCTAAATTCCTTCTACAACTGCACTGTTCGCAACAGGAGAGCTAAATCCCAATGTGTTTGGTGGAATGACTCTCTGGTGGCTGAAAAGGAAGAGGTTAGAAATCTCTTTAGTAGAGCAAAAATGCATGGTAAATGGGATAATTACAGAATGGCCCTCACCAATTACAACAAGAATGTTAGAAGGTGCAAAATTAACTCCTGGAGGAAGTTCTGTGAAGAGGTAACCTTCGTGATGGGCTGTCGCACCCGAAGGTATTCGGCAATTTGTGTGTCTACGATTGCAATCACTGCCAGAACGAGAGTAACTTAATTCTTTTTAAATTTACCTGATCAACCTCCAATGGTGTCCTCTGCATGAAAGATTTGAACTTTATTGAAACAATAATTACATTGACAATTTAATATTAAATTTTAAACTTCCACTGAAGTTTTTACAAAATTAATAACTTAAAAGTTTAACAAAGGAACTTAAGCTAAGTCATTTTTAACTTGAACTTGAAGTTTAACAAAATTAAAATACCATAGAAACTGAAAAAATTAAATTTTATAATTATATCTGTGATTTCTCAATCAATATTTTCTTGTTGTATTTGTCCTAGTTGCGACTGTAGTGCAATAATGATTTCTCTAATCCCTTGTCTGGATTTGTTATCTATCAATTCCATGACACTTTTAGAGTCGTAATTCTGTGGGAATGATTTTGATCTTATATAATTTTTTACATTTGAAAATGAGATGTTCTGGATCATCTATTTCTTTATCATGTATACACCTATTAGACTTGTTATGAAATCTATGTATGTATGATCAAAATGCGCAGTGTCCTGTAAGAATCTGGTTTATGAAGAATTCTGTGGATAATCGTGTTGTAGATACTTTTTTTGAAGAAACCATAGTCTTGTTTTTTCAGTAGTGTCCCATCTGATTTGCCATTCTAACAGTTTGTGTTTAATTTGTTGTTTACTATATTTAATACTTTTATGTATCGTATCTAATTCTGTTGATTGCTTGGCTACTTGATCATTGTGTGCTATGCCAATATGAGCTTTAACCCAGTGAAAACTGAAGACCTCTATGTATTTTTCCAATAATTCTTTAATTTCCATTATAGTCTAACTTTGATGTTGGTTCCCCAGGGCCATCAAGACCGACATGGCATCCGTCTGGCATTTCATTATATTGTTTTTATTATAAATTTAATACTTTCTAAAATGGCTGTAGCCTCCGCTTCGAAAACTGTTTCATTGTTTAATCTTAAGGATAATACCTGTACTAATCTATTTCCTGTGTAAATCAGTGCTCCACAACCTACTCTATCATTTATTTTGGATCCATCTGTATATATATATATAATCATTATGATTAAGTTCCTTTTGCCACGGAATAGATATTTGTGTCCATGGTTTCTTATTTTCTGAGTGGATGTATTATTTACATTATAGTAAATTTCGTCAATACATATTTCTTTCAAATTCCATACTTTAAAAAGTAGTTTACCTTTCACAATTAAATCTAAAGGGATACATCCCGAAAATATTTGGAGAGCATCTGTGTGGATTTGGTTTTATGTTTTCGTGATTTTTGTTAACGTATTTCTCTGGGCATCCGTATAGAATAAAACTTTCTATTACATACTTGTATAGTAATTTAAGTATGTTGGGTTTCAAACCCCAAGTTACCTTAGATACTCTTGCCAATTTATTTTGTATTTTGTTGATTTTCTCTTTCATAATGTTTAAGTGATTAATCAAATTTAACTTCGTATCAAAGTTTATTCCCAGGTATTTTAAGTTTTCAGTCTATTCTATTTCCTTTAATATTAGCTGTAGGTTTCCTTGTAATTTCTTTACCCATAACGAAAATTGTATATCTACACTTGTGATAACTCAGTTGTAGGCCATATTTGTCGGCCCAATTACTCGGTAGATTCAATGGTTGCCTGGACATCTCGGTAAAGTGAAAATAGGACTTGGAATTTATTAATAGCACTAAATCATCGGCAAAAGCCTGACAATGAATGTCAGGCTTTGTATAATCCACTGTTAAGTTGCTTAAGAATCCTCTTAAAGCTATTTTGGGGAAGTGAAATTTTAGTATTTCGTTGATAGATTCGTTAATATTTTTAACCACTTCGCCATTACTTAACTTCACTAAGTTGGTAACCCTTGAATCATTACTTCTATTCTTTATTATGTTTTTATATCCATCGAAAGCCGTTAATATTATATTCACATATTCCTAAAAAGCTGCTTTTTTTGGTCTCAAATTGTTTTCCTATATTTACTAGCGTATTTTTAAAGTCTTATGTTTCTTAATATTGGGTCTAATTCATTTTGAAATCTTAAGGCTCTTGTTTTACTCCTTTGTATTGTCAGTTCCATCGTCCACCAATAATTTTGATTATATCTTTTTAATTTAATTTTATTTTTACATAATTGGAGTAATGTATTTTCTATTGTCTCAATTATGAATTCTATATATTTTTTCTAAATTTGCATATTGTATAGTATTTTAACTCTTCTATAAACGTTTACCAATTTAGTATTTCCTTATTATATCGTATATTATCTTTGTTACTAATTGTTATTTCCTTTAGCTCGCAAAGCATTAATTGATGGTCGCTTGCAGTGTATTCGTCTAATATATGCCAATTTTCAATGTTTTCATTTTTTAAATTTTTAAGTCTATCCAACTATTTCCTATAGTACTGCAAAATGTCGAGAGACTATCGGGATTATTTTCTATGATAAGATTATGTTTGTTTATAAAGTTAATTAAGGTTTCTCCTCTTTATAATGGTTGCAGTAGAGTA
>JAPDSC010008649.1:0-13081 GCA_026290005.1 Latrodectus geometricus | reverse complement strand
AAGTCCAGAAAAAAACGCACTTTTGAGTGCGACATTAGGAGAGTGTGACAAAAGCATAACATAGACGAAGGTCTGATAAATGACCTTAACCTTTTAAAAAGGTGTGAGTGGGACAGATACCCCCACTAAGAAACGACCCGAGATTGTGTCCTCGGCCGTTCAAACAGACAAAAACGCAGGTAAAACACCTGTGAAAGTACAAACAAAAGTTAGGATTACCGAAAAGGGTGCCCACACCACAACACAAACCAAAGGCTGAGACAAGCCCAAGTCTTATGCCAATGTGGTAAAGGGAAGGACTAACGCTTTGCTGGTCTATCCCAAAGATGACAAAGTCACATCAGACACCGTGCGGAACATATTGAATGGTTCCATCGACCCCAAAAAGTTAGGAGTCTCAGTACAGAGACTCAAGACCCTTAACAATGGTGGAGTAGAGGTCGAGTGCAAAAGGAAAGAGGACACAGAGATCCTGAAGGCAGAGATCAAGAAATCTGGTGGAAAAGGTTAGCGCAAAAGCGCCAGCAAAGAGACTCCCTAGAGTGCTTTTGTATGACCTCCCGGGCACGGACGGTGAGGTCGAGATCTTGGAAGGGTTAAGATCTCAAAATAACCTCTCCGAGGGTCACCTAAAGGTGATCTTCAAATTAAAAGGCAAAGGGCAGGAGAGACTGGGTGTTGGTAACCGACCCAGTGATCTTCAAAGCACTCTTGAGTAAGGGAAAAGTCAGCTGCGGCTGGCAAAGACATAGAGTGAAGGAGTTCTTGGAACCGACTCGTTGCTTCAAATGCTGCAGGTTTGGCCACCCGCAAGCTAAATATCCTGACAAGAAGCAAACATGCACGGTCTGTGGTGAGGAGCATACCTTTAAGAAATGCCCTAAAAAGTTATCAAATGCACTAATTTTGCAAGGGCAAACAAGAAATTCAAGCTCAAGCTTTATACGGGGCATAAAGCCATCGACCCTCGACGCCCTACGTACAAAAGAGTGCGATAGATTGAAATCTCGAACGTCTTATGGTTAAAACAACCAACATAATAAGCGAGTACGGTATACTACAGGTAAACTTAACGCGATCTAGGGCAGCCACGCTAGGAGTGCTAAAGGAGTCAAAATTGGGTTCATCTGACATCCTACTAATACAAGAGCCTAACATGGTGGACGGCGAGATCGAGGTCTTCCCGAATGCATGGGCGGTGATTCACCATGGTGGTTGGGCTGCGGTTGTCGTCACTAACACCAATAACAGGACTCCTGTCAAGCATGTAGACTCGTCTATCGTAGCAATTGAAATAACGGACCATACACCAGAAACGGTTGATAGTCTATATGGGCCGCCAAAGGCAGAAATTGAAGGGTTTCTTGAGACTCTGGATAAGATCATAAAAACCCACAACAGAGTACTCATTGGAGGAGACTAACACCAGGCATCTGATGTGGGACCCCGAGTGTCCGTCTAGAGTTGGAACTAGACGAGGGGAAACTCTTGTAGAGTTCCTCATTCGAAACTACTGGTTCTCTCGAAACTCTTGTAGAATTCCCGATTCTAAACTCGTGGTATTAAATGATGCCGCCCTCGGACCAATATTTGAAACCGTCAAAGGACGAAGTTGGATAGACCTATCGATAGCGACTGGTGCCCTGCAGCCAGCTATCTCATCCTGGAAAGTAGTTGAAAATTATGTTAGCGATCACAACTACATTTCCTTCAAAGTAGTGCCAAAATGCTTGTCAAGCAGAGTACCTAGATATAGACTGGGAAAGTTTCGTCTCATGGGACTTTAGCAAAATAGCGCCAGATCTCATGTTTAAGATCAAGTCTATTAAGACAGGAGAGGAACTGGACCAGGCGGTGCAAGATATGACAGAGGCACTGAAAGAAATCTGTAACTGAAGGCTTCGGCCGAGAACTGGCACCACTGCCAGGAAGCAGGTTCCATGGTGGGATGAGCTGCAAACGCTACGAAATAAGACGAGGGCTCTGAGGAGAAGGTTTCAGAAATGTACCGACCCCGATGGAAGAAAAGGCCGTAAGACGCTGTACAATAGAAGCGTAGCCCAGTACAAAAGACTCATTACTTGGAAAAAAAAGTCTAACTGGGATAAGTTTTGCCTAGAAGTGATGCGATCTAATGTATGGTCGCAGCCGTATAAACTCGCAGTTGGTAAAGCTGTCAAAAATGCACCATTAAGCAGTATCAGATTGGGCGATGTAACTCTGACCGAAAGCGAAGAGGATACAGTCTCCGTAATTGTCTGAATTATTACCGGTGGACGAAACAGTAAACGAGGACTACATACATACTAGCATGAGGGGATTGGCAAATTCCTATAGTAGTTCGGAAAATGACAGACCCTTCACGAGAGTGGAGATCAAGTCAATCAAAGGCATGGCCAAAAAGAAGGCACCAGGGCTGGATTCCATCCCCCATTGAGGTTGTGCAGACTATCTTTGAGAGAAATCCCGGGATACTTATGCAGCTTTTCAACAAGTGCCTGTTCTTAAAACATTTCCCAAGTCATTGGAAACATGCCAAACTTATACTGATTCAAAAACCAGGAAAGGATGCGACTCACGCGCGCTCCTATAGACCGATCTGTCTGCTTTCCATCATGGGCAAGGTACCGGACAAACTCCTCACCCAGAGTATATTCCATCATCTGGTGAAGACTCACGCGCTTCACCCTTCCCAACATGGCTTCAGGCCGGGTAGTTCGTGCGAAACGACACACATGTGTCTAGATGACACGATTAGGAATTTCCTAGAAAACGGAAAGTATGTGAGCCTTATTTCGTTGGACGAACAGGGTGCTTTTGACAGTGTGTGGAGACCAGGAGTTCTCTATCTCGTAAGTCAAACACGTTGCCATGGAAACATCTTCCAGTTGGTAAAGTCCTATTTTGAAAAGCGAAAACCGTTATTCGAATGCTCGGGAAGAACCCTCGAATTTGATTCGAATAGAGGAGTGCCACAAGGGTCGTGGAGCGCCCCACTCTTTTGGAACTTAGTGGCAGACAGTGCTTTAAGATTGAACATGCCAAATGACGCTAGGCTTCTTGGCTTTGCGGATGACATGCTCCTAATTGCAGCGGGCGACTCAAGAGCGAAGCTCGAGAAAAGCGCAGAAGAAGCTCTAAACTTAATCTTCAAATGAAGGAAGACTTATAAACCGTTGTTCATCCCGAGCAAATTGTTTGCGCTTACTATCAGCAGACGGAGGAAGCTTAAGCGCCCTCCTACTTTCAGATGGGACGGATCCTCGATAAAAGCTGTACAGGATCTTAAGTTCTTGGGAGTTCTATATGATAGTGCCCATACCTTTACGGGTCACCTGAAGCGTATCAGGCAAACCATAGTCAATACGACTATGGCACTTCAGCGAACGGCGAGAGTTCTGTTTGGGCGTGAGCCTGAACTGCTCAAGCGCCTATATAGGAGTGGCACTGAACGCATGGCACTATTTGGAATAGGTGCATGGGATCACAGGTTGGATTGTACCACCTTCTGCGGCCATCTCCAGAGCGTGCAAAGACCTGCACTTGTAGCTATAACACGTTGCTACCGTACTGTATCAACGGCAGCGGTCCAAGTTCTGGCGGGAGTCCTATCACTAGACATTAAAGCAAAGTTAGAGTACATGAAGCTCATGGTATTAGTAAACCGTAGGCGTGCAGTCTTTTACGAGAAGCACCTGAACCCAGAGAATATCGACTTAAGGGTTGATATCTGGACTTTCCACCCAGCGGACAGGGTGAGTGTGCCCTTCGACTTTGAAGGACCAACAGGTGTGGGCTTTGAGGCATTCACGGACGGGTCTGGTATAGAGGGAAAGGTCGGCTCGGCTTTTGTGGTATATTACTTTGGCTCGGAAATACATTCTGGTGGAGCCACACTTGGCAATGAAAACTGTTTTTCAGGATGAAACGTCAGCGTTGGGCATGACATTGAACTGGCTCAAAGTATACCGAGGGAGGAGCGATTGTAACATCTATAGAGACTCGCTATCGTCCCTCTATTCCCTATCAGACCCGAACAACTATAACAGCTTGGTTATGAAAGTAAAGGGCCTATACCTGGAGGTCTCGAATGACCGGGTGGTGCACTTGCACAATGTCAGGGCCCATCAGGATACGGACGGAAACGAAAGAGCCGATAAACTGGCAAAGGAAGCTACGAGTTTACCAGAGCCAACGCTTGACCTACCAAGACCTAGGTCGCATCTGTTAAAGGTGTTACGTGAAGAAGCTCTGAAGGCAGGGCAAACAAGATTGGAAACATGCGAGGTGAGCCGGCAGACCTTTCGATTCTGTTGCTCTGACTGAAAGAATGGTTGTGGGCAACCCAACCGTCACCCAAGTTGCGACTGGACATGGACGTGTGCCGGAGTACTTTCATAAGAGAGGGTACCCAATAAGTGAGTTATGTCGCTCATGCGATGCAATTGGAGACTGCCTCCATTATGTCCTGCACTGTAATCGGACTTCCGAAGAACGGGTCAAACTGGTTTACGATAGTGAAAATTTGAGTACCATCCTGGACCGGCGTAATTGGTTGATTCTGCAAAGAATCGTGTCCATAGCGTCGGATGACATTTCAATGATGGAATACCAGAGAGCTCAGGAGGGCGGGACAGCAGATGTCTGAGAGTTAGAGAACTTAAAGAATTTAACGGTTCGATTAAGGCACCGACTATCAGCAATGGTTCTGAAAGAAAAATCTTTCAATAAGTGCAGTCAATCCAAGAAAGTGATTTTCCATCCAAGAAAGTACCATTCTCAAAAGGAGAGTTTTCTCGCACCATTAAGAGGTACCTGCTACGGTTCCGTCGAGTATTACCGAGGCGGTTGGCTCGCGAAGTGGTAGGCATGAGGTTCTGTCGAGGGAAGGGCATTTTAGGAATAGAATGCCTCGGCTTCTGGCACTATGCCTCGTCAACTCGATCTCGTAATGTCCCTAATATTTCAATAACATTCGGAACCACTGCAAACATCCATGACAGAGGTGGGATTCGAACCCACGAGCTGTTGAACCAAAGGCAAGAGATCTAACCATTCGACTACCAGCTCGGCTGCACACACTTAGGGGTTTGGTTTGGTCTGGGTGGGGTGAGCGACTGGAATAGCAAGTGCAACTAGGTTGCAGCCTAGAAAAGCAGCAACATTTACGTCTTGGATGTGGTGCCACTGTTGAAGGTGCCTCCTCCTGTTTAAAAGAAAAATATAAATTTAGTATTTTTAAATCTAAATTAAAATAAATTTCTGTATTAATCCATTACACCCCCACTATAGGTGCAATTTCATTATAAAAATAGATCATCGAAGCGGTTGCTAAGCAGTTTCCGTCAGAAATGAACTTAGGCATTTAAATAGGTTTTATTAATTAATGATAGTTTAGTTCATTATATGTAAATAAAACTTTTTTTGTAATTTCTAAAAATAAACCTTTAAGCAGCAAACTACACAAATATGTAAGGAAGTAATAGAGATTTTTTCCATTACGATGATAATCGGACTGGGCTATAATGGAATTATACCGAAAATTACTTAAGTACGTTGAAGAACTTATTCCTCATAGAAGCAAAATTGAAATAAGGTCAAGGACAGATTACTTAAATTTGCCTCTTAATTTGAAAAAATATTTCGTATACCACTGAAATAATAACGTATTCCACAGTAAATTCGGCTGAGAAGAGATTAAAAATAAAAAGATTCACTTAATTCTCGTTAATATATTTCTCATGAAATGTTACAAGGAAAATTTTATTTCTACAGCAAAAATTTTAAAAATTTTTTAAATCTTTATTTTATGACTTATTTCCTGCTTCCATGTAAGAAAATTTATGTAATGGTTAAATTTATGCATCTTAAAACATGACATTTCATAAAAAGAGGTTAAATGCACTAGGTATTACAACTAATACGCTGGCTAGCATTAAAATAATCAATGTTAAAAATGATTAAATTATTGGTGTATATGAACGATTATAACTTAAAGTTTCATACAATTGTTCTAGATATTTGTGTAGCCGATATAAAAGCTTACGTTGCAGTTTTTACTTTGTCAAAATTACGATGCAGTATTTTTTCATTAGATGCGAAAATAATCCAATTTTAAATACAAGCTCTTCAAATTTAACCAACGGAAAAGTTTGTCTAATTCATATTAACATTTTTTAACACTTATGAATAATTTTATAAAAAGTAGTTGAATATAAGATTATGGTGCAATCTTAAGAAAACTTATACTAAAAATACACATGTCTAAAATAATTACAAATAAACATAAGAAACTAAATATAAAGGAGAAAATATGTTTAGAATTTATGAAGTATGTTAATCTCACTGAATTGATAAAACTGCTGTACATCTGAGATAATTGATACTTTGGGGTGTATCGCGACCCCCTTTCAATTTCTTGGGAAGCGAAACAATTGATAAACACCCGCGTTAACTTATTTGAAATCAGCAGGCAGAAAAACTCACATTTTCTACATTTATATTGATTCGGACGTTCTAACCTTATTAGGACTCGGCTCTAGTAGCACAAGTTTCTGAAGTTCATCAGTACAAAATAATAACCTCTTTATTTAAAACTAGTCTACATCAGAAGCATAATCTTTGACACGTCATTAATTCACCAGCATTTGTTTCAACTACCGATTCCGAATAATATACCCATCTAAACGCGTTCATCGGTATTTTACCAGGGTATAAAATCCCATTGAGTAATTAAGTGATCTCTTCTCTCCATAAAAATCTAGTCCAATACTATCATTTGGATTAAGCAGTTATTTATCAATGAACATTTGGTTCTGACGTCATTCAAACTGGATATTTTAGCCATTCCAATGCTTCAGCTTAATTTGTTACTCTATGGTTACATTTTAAATCTAGAATTTGACAGGGGCCAATTTAAAGTGAATTATGGGGCATTTCACATATTAACGAATGAAGTTAGAGTCTAACCCAATATCTGAAAGACAATTCTAATCATTGAGCAACAAGTTTACCCATCTTTTTCAGAAGTCAAGGTGTGAGGATAGAAGGAATATTTAAGCTTATCATGAACAAATCTTGCCAAAGAAATTTCAGATTTAGTTTGAAACTACTAGACTTTTTGCCAAAGCAAATTTGTTCTGCAGTCAAGAATTTGCTAATTCTCACTCTTAACTGTTAAGAGTTCAATATTTCTATGATAGCAGTAGGCAAAAGTTTGGACTACATAAAAGATTACCCATTTACCTAACTTTCAGATCAAAAGAAACACTTCTCACCACTCCAAAGAATGAACAATATTCCATTGTATGATCAGCTTAAAAATTCTAAATAAGTTAATTGCGAAACGTACTGAATCTATTTATCAAATCAATTAAAAAAATTAGACAACTGAGGTTTACAAGAGACTGGAATAGAATAACTTATATTTTATAATGATGGATTTGCCTTTCTAGGTTTTCCTTTATTTTCAGCATGTCAAAAATTAAAAATGCTTTTTGGAAAAGTTTTGTTGCATAGGAAGTTTCTTTCACTTCTCTACATTATCACCTGTTGCATATAAACATCTGTTTAAGTGTCATATCTATTTAGGAGCCCCAGTGTTCCCATATTAAGTTGAAAACAATAGTACATAGAGAAACCAACCGGTAAAAGGGGGTGAGTTCGAATCCCGGCTTAGCCGACTGTCCGTCGTGTTCACTAATGGTGACTGGGGCACGTAAAATAGGTAGTGTCGGGTCACAATGTCCTCCCTGTTCGCATTAAAATTAATACATCTGGGGATGGTTGGGGCCAGGCTTTAGGCCTTCACTAGTTTCAATCTCTAAATTGGAAGATTCAGATGGTGCTGCCATCTATGAGCCAAAAGTCGTACTTCCTTCGTTTGAGGTGGCTCTATTCAAAAACGGAAGACGCTCTGACTTCATTCTCCTAGTCTCAGACGAGCGGGTTTGGCGTTGCCAAGTGACATCAGAAGCAACAAACCAACCGGTTATGTTCGAAAGTTTATTACGATAAGGTCAATGTGTGGGGAGATACGGCAAAGTTTAATTTTTTTTTTTTAAACAGTTCATTTAAGTTGAAATATTTTTCAAATTCTTCCCCAGAATGTCAGCTAATACGATTTAAAAATTCATGTAATTTGACTACTTAACAAATAAAAAATAAACATTTAGCTGATCAAATTTTATAAAAATAATCAAAATGACTAAAGGAGAACTTGGGATTGTGATTTAAACCAAAGTTCCAAAATTGTTTTGATTGTTTTTTTTTAAGTTCTCAAACGCATGGTAATTTTTCTTAATATTAAAAGGTAAGAGTTCTTACCTTGATGGCGAGAAAATATAGTTCCAGGTTTAAAATTTTCCACTTCTTTATTGAATTTTCTTTTCAAGTAATAAATTACCTATAAAAAGAGAATTATTAAATACATAGTTTCAATAATCTTTTATTTGGCCGAAATTTATTTCTTCGCATCCGTTTATTTCTAAACATTTTATGCGTAAACTAATAGCTAAATATATAAATAGATAAGTTATGATTTAATTCAGGAATAAACAATTTAACTAAACATGCAGAACTATGATAATTCCCTAGAATCTCAATCCTTTTGTCCGTTTTGATGCGATTTCTTTAGAGGTCAGTATGGCATTTTGAGAGTTTTTTTTTTACCTCCATTTTGAAGCGAATAGTTTGTACAAGATTTAAATACAAAGATATGAATAAAATTCCCTAACGCAGTGTTTCTCAACCTTTTAGTATTCACGGCCCAATTTTCAATCATAATTTTCATCGCGCCCCCCTCCCCACCGCATACAATAAAATATATACAATGATAATGTATTTTGAGTATTTTGGCGCTAAACCTACACTACAACCTTAATTTTAAACTTAACAAATTACCAAGAATACCGAAATTTATTGACATTTTGCAACACTGATCCTCAGCATTGAAAAAACAAGAATCCTATGCTTTTTTATTGCTCTTGTGTCCCGCCATGTCGGGCATTCTCACGGTTTCGCGTGAAGTTTCAATTTGTCTGGAATTTGTCTGGTCAGCAAAAAATTAAGCTAGGAGCGTGCGCAAATGTGATTCTCATAGGGAGATGGAGAAAGTTCTATGACGCCAATTTCAATTCCAGACAATCTCATCCGAGTCGATCCTTCTATCGCTATTGAATCTATTCTGAATGTGTATATTATATATATTTTCGAGTAATTGCAATTCACCGTATTAAATATTCACGGCAGCAGACTTATGCAGAATCATGGATAAATGTTTAAGCGGGCGTAAGCGAGTATTAGACGATAGACAAGCATCAACAAGTACACAGATGAGCGTGGTTCCGAAAATAAAATCATGAAAATATTCTCAAGAATACTTAAATTTTGGGTTCACTTGTACTGAAGTAAATGAAGAAGAAAGGCCCCTGTGTATCATTTGCTCAAAAATGTTGGCGGCAGACAGCATGAAAGCTAATAAACTTAAACGACATTTGGAAACGCTTCATAGTTAGTACGTAAACAAACCCAGAGAATTCTTTGAATTAAAATTAAAATCACATGAAAAGGAAAAATCATTAATTAAAAAAACTTTGTCTGTGAATGAAAAAGCTTTAATTGCCTCTTACAAAGTTTCATATAAAATAGCCAGATACAAAAAGCCTCACGCCATTGGTGAAGAGCTTATTTTGCTAGCCGCGATTGATATTGTAGAAATTATGTTTGAAGATAATTTTGCAAAACAAATGCAGTCTATACCTCTTTCAATACTGTTGCCCGTCGAATTGCTGATATAGCTGAAAATGTAGAGTGTCCGCTTTTGTTTAAGTTGAGTTACAAATTGTTTTCAATACAACTCGATGAGGCAACAGATAGTAATAAAGATGCTCATTTCATTGCCTATGTTAGATTTTGTGATGATTTGTCAGTAGTAGAAGAATTACTTTTCTGCAAACCAATAGAACTCAAAGCAACAGCACTCGCTTTATTTGCTATCTTAAATGATTTTATGAACGAGGCAAACATAGAATGGAAAAATTGCGTCAGAATATGCACGGATGGTGCTCGTTCTATGTCAGGAAGATTCCAAAGTATTCAAGCAGTTGTGAAACAAAAATCGCCACAGTGCATCTGGACACATTGCATGATCCACAGAGAAGCTTTGGCTTCCAAAGAAATGAGTCCTGGTTTGAATATTGTGTTAACTACGGTTGTAACCGTAGTAAATTTTATAAAAATGAGAGCCCTGAAATCAAGAATCTTTTCCGCACTTTGTAAAGACATGGGTGCAGAAAGACATGGGTAAAAGTTGTTTTTGAAACCATTGAAAATCATTTAGCAATGCTAGCAAAGAATTTTAAAAAGTACTTTCTTGCTGAAGACAAACTGATATCAAGTTACAAGTGGGTGAGGGATCCATTTCAAAATACTCCCGAAGGACTCTCAATCGTAGAGGAAGAAACCTTCATAGACTTCACGGCAAGCGGCGAAACCAAAAGACAATTTAGTAATAAATCACTCTTTGAATTTTGGGCAGGAGTGGATGAGTTTTCTGCACTAAAAACAAGGGCATTTCGCATTCTACTTCCATTTTCAACATCTTACCTTTGTGAAACTGGATTTTCTGCGGTAGCTTTGAAAACAAAATATAGATCTCAGTTAAATATAGAAAAAGAACTGAGAGTGTCTATTTCTAATATTAATCCTTCCCTCGAAACACTATGCTCTGAAAGACAAGCCCAAGGAAGTCACTAACAATTATTAAATTTTTTTTTAATATAGTAAGTTGTTTTAATTTAATAAGTTATTATTAAATATGTCGAAATGTATTTTGTTTTGTATGTGTGTGTGTTCTTTCCTTTCAGTCACTTAATCAATTTTTTTAAATAACATTTTCTCTTGGATATGCTCGCGCCCCCCATTAGTGTGCTCACGCCCCTCTATGGGGGCGCGCCCCACAGGTTGAGAATCCCTGCCCTAACGAAATTTGTTTCAGAGGCATATAACATATTAGAAAATTCTTTTAGATTAAAATTAAGTTTTCATTTGTAATTCAATTTTTGTAGTAACTTTAGTATGTAATTCACTCAAAAGTAGAGAGACTTAAGATTTCTTACAATATAATTTATATTTCAACTTAAGATTAAGCAAACAAATAATTTAAAATTTAAATTAAGTGCATAGGAAATATTATAAACAATTTAAATTAAACTCGTTTGATAATTTATTTAATATTGGCCTTTTTTCTTTTAAATGTGCGCGAACAGTTGAGACGTACTAGGAGGAATTCTAGTTTGTATCTATTTTTTAATATTGATATTCAAGATTCCAAATAGAAAAATTACAAATTAGAGTAAATTTAAGAAACTTTAGAGTAAAAGTTCGGTGGGAAAAAATCATTCAGTTTCTTCAATTAAAATTCTGTACAAGAATGAAAGTTTTTAAAATTTCCTTAGATTTAGAAAAAATGTTTTCTTCATATTGAAGTTAAAGTCACATTTAATTATAACTTGTGCGCCTAAAAAAATACAAATAATTATCACCACGCAAAAATTTAAACTTTTACGTTAGAGTGCGAAAACTGATTCTATGGAATTTTTAAATTTTATTTGCAAAGTTTTAACCAGACATAAAATTCTAAATACTTACTACACAGAAATCTGCTAAAAAAGACTGTATACTCTGAGATCTTAAATTTTCTTCCTAGAATATAAAAATTAGCATTAAGATATTTATAAAAACTTTTATAACGAAGTTAAATTTTTTGTGCGCATTAGTAAAAATTCAACAAAACAATATTAAGGATAAAAAAGTCACATAATATATAAAGAACTGCAATTTGCAATATTAAACGTATATATCACGATAATTCAAAGATATTTTAATAATTTCTCTAAAATTAGCGAAAGAAACCAGCCAATTTTGCTTAGAAACCTAAAAACTGAAAAAACAGTTCCCCAGTTCAAATTTTGAATAAAATCAGTAAGCATTTTTAAAAATGTGTAGACTTTTGTAACTAGATTAATACTTGTGTATGATTCAATCTCTCAACAGAATAGTCAAAAATCCTACAAGTCTGAAACTTGATATTGCCCCAAGTAGGTTTTTGATTCTATAGTTCAATTTTCATTCTTAAAAAAAAAAATTAAACATAAATTTAGGAACGATTTATGTGCTGGAATTTCAGAATCCCAAAATTTCTGGTAATCTATTTTGTACATATTTTTTTAGATTTTAGGACTTAATTCTTCAGTTTGGTTTGCGGGTTAGACACGGAATTAAGATTACTTCCATAAATTCTAAATCAAACAATTCAAATCTTTTATGTTAAAAGAAAAAAAATTTCTATTTTTATTAGAGAAATGCTTTGTTTTTTGCTATTGTTATAAGAGTATAAGCTTCAAAAATATAAAGTAAGTTTAGATGTGTATGCTATAACAAACCTATGTTTGCAAATGTTCTTAGTGTATAAATGAATATACATTCTATCTACCAACAAATATTTAAATACTTGTGAAAACGAGGCAATTTATATTAGAGTCAAGTCCACAGCTGTCATATAAAATGCAGCTTTTATCTGTCATTCAAATGTCACTTTCCTCTTCAAGGCTAATTACAAAAATTTAGAAAACATTGCAGTCATTCGTGTACATGATGGCAACAATTTTCAAGATCCCGGATGAGTTAACATCGATTATCAGAAATATCAGATGCATGACATTTCCAAAGAGCTGGATTAGCCAAAACAGACTAGGCAATGCGATGCGCAAATGAGAAGGGGGCAACTGTCCAGAACGTAACAAAATTCGTGGACAGCTAGCTTCAATCATAAATTGTAACTTGAAAATTAAAGTTAGCTGTACATTAGATTCGGAAAAAGAATACCTCATCGATTTTCCGCAGTGAAAGAATTTCGACAGGAATCTTGAAAAATACAAACTAGTTCGGTTGCCACATTTATACACTTATAGCCTTTGGTCACTTATTCTTACAGATCAGCTACTCTAATGTGGTGAAAAGAGTGGCGACAGTGATGGTTTGGTTTTGTGTGGTTTACTGGTGCAAGGTCCAATACTGGACA
>JAPDSC010008648.1:0-13514 GCA_026290005.1 Latrodectus geometricus | reverse complement strand
GTAGACGTCTGTAGTGATCGATATGTCGTGAGGTATCTATCAAACAATTTCAGATTTATGGTCGTTGGAAAGGTGGCATTTGACACTAAAATATCCTCTTGCGGTTTTTTTGTTTGATTAATTCAGTCACGAGTACAAGGTTTTAAAAATGGAAGACAACAAACAGAAAATTCGATACATTTTCGTTTTTCTCTTGTAACGGCGAAAAAGATAGCCGGGTAGCTAAAATTGTGAAAGGTGTTTATCGTCCTATATAAGACTGTAACTACCAGTTACGTACAATTTTTGTTTCGTCGATTCCGTTCGGGTATTTTTGATGTAAGAGATGCACCTTGCATGTGGATACAGCATCGTCGAAAATGTCTATAAAATATCAAAAATGATCGAAGTTAACCGCATGTCAGTAGTCGTAACGTGCAAGACCTAAAAATCTACATGAAAGCTGTTATAAACCTTTTTACAAAGTGAATCCAAAAGAAGTTACAGAAAGTTCACGGAAAAATAATGGATTTCTTTCTCCCCAACCTAATATATATATATATATATATATATATATATATATATATATATATATTTAATTAAACTAAGGAAACCTTATTGATTACACTAAGCCGAGGATATGACTGATTTATACATGCATTTAAAATTCCTTTACTTTTTCATGACTTTTCCAAATGCCTTGGACAAAAATATTATTGTATTTTTGAATAAGAATATCATCAATTCTTTTAAAATCCTTATCAAAGATAGTTATAAATTTTCTTTCCGTAAAAATGTAAAAACTTGTAAACACAAATATTAAAAAAAAAGGCCTTTTTTAGTTTTTTTTTTTTTTTTTTTTTTTTTTTTTTTGATGATAAAGTATTTTAAATTGAAAAAATAATTTTTAACACATTGTTAATCTATAGAAATAGGTCAAAGTTAATAATAAAAAACCACAATTTACTTTAATTACAAAAAATATTTTTATAACTTTTGTTTTTGGTAATAAATAACATTTCTTTGGTAATTAATTTACCTATTTCAAGACAATTTATTCCAGCGCAATTGTGAAGTATTATAATGCGCGCTGTGAATCCATTTAAAATGAGAATAGATTACTTTTCTTTATATATTTTATCTGAGAAACAATACTCTTTTTAAAATCTGTTCAATGTTTCATTTAATGGCTTTAATTCGTGCAAACCTTTGAAGTACACTATAAACATTTTAAATGCTTATCAAATATGATTGTAAGACATAATTTCAAAAAATATTTAAAAGCAAATGTACTTAGAATAGAATTTTTTCTCTGATAAGAGCTATTGGAGATGTGGGATAAAGTCTAAAGCCCTTACAAAAACAGCATCTACTGCTTTCAAATCACATTTCAGACATGGTGACAACCTTGTATGACATGGTACTGGAACTTCCTTTTCCCAAATTAAAAATAACTTTATATAACTTGATAGTCACACTCTTATCAATATTTTTAGGTTGAAAATAATTATCGATACGACTTGTGCAATTATCGAAATTTTAGAGTAGTATGGTGGTATGCTTTTATAGCAAGATACCGATCAATGAATGAACCAAAGCCTTGTAAAACATTTGCACCTTACGCGCAAATGGATATATGAAGAAATTGTCTAAATTAATGTATTGTATTACAATGCATAATAGTTGACTATTTTTATATCAATTTAAGCAATCGTGTTTCATTTTACACACACACAATTCGTTGTCGAAAATGTGTATTTCCATGAAAATACATGGGAGATGTGTTCCAGGGTTTTTAATTTTAGTAACAGTGAGTTTTAATTTTAGTAACTTGAGTGTATCAAGAATTTATTCACTCATCACTTTAATGTTCTCTATCTGAGTTCACTATGTCAGTATTCATTTTATTCACTAGATTAACTTTCCACAGTTTCCATTATACGAATTAAGAAAAATAGTCACAGGAAATTGTAATTAAATTATTGTATCATTTGAAATTTTCAATTAATGTTTGTTATTACATTACTTACTTATTATTATTCTACATTCTAAAACATTTACTTACTGTATATATGCATATAGTTTGTAACTAGATTAGAAAATCAGAGTAATGGATAGCCTAAAACTGACCATTCGGCAAATTTACTGTAAGGTATTTTTAGAATTTCAGATGTATTACTTTCTTTGCTAACATAACTAATGATATATTTACCTAAATAGTGGTTGACATTGAAATATCATAAGTGGGAAACTCTTAAATATCTACTCTAAAAGATATGCACGAAAACGGGCTCATTGTAGCTGAATGGAAACATGTCTCTCTTCAAAGCGCAAAGTTTCAGTTTGGTTTGTTTGTCGCTCAACAGTCTTTTTTCCACATGAGGAGCAGAAGCTACTGCTTAAAGTGGATTCATAACCACCACAAACTCCCAAACCCAAGGTGCTTTTCCAACCCACGAATTATTGAATCAAAGGCCTAAATGCTGACCATTCGGCTAACAGTTCAGCAGCGAAAGAGTTCGATCCTAACCATTGCTTAACGATTGGATGCAAAGCAGAAGTGCAAAATCCATATTATTTTTCAGGGTGGATGTTTGTGATATTTCTGTTTCCTTTCCTTCGACAAGTGAAAGCGGCACATATTCAATGAAAAATCTTCCAGGTAGGTAACTCACGCGGTAGATACAAAAATACCTTAAAACAGACGTAAACAACCAGGCTGTCCACTGTGGAATGCCAAAGATGTGCAAGACACTACCAAAAACTAAGTGAATCCATCACTTTTTTTTAATTTTTACATCAGCAGACTTCCTGTGCATAGCTCAAGATGAGTTTTACCAGTGAGTAATTCTGAAGTAATGGATACTAAGTTTTTGATTGATAAGTGGCATATTAAATATTGACATTTAAGTAGTACACATTGTTAACTGAGCTGAAGCCTATGGTTTTCCATTTCGAGTACAGCGGTCCCAATATAATATCATATATCTCTGATGATATTTTTTAATTTTATAGAAACAGATTTTTTCTTTATATTTACCTATATATCTTTTATATTATATTTCAGACGGTAAAAGATGCCATTTAAAACCCATTTTCAATAGACTCAATAATATTTATGATAGCTGAAGTATATAAAGTTAGTTTTAAATTTACATGTAATCCTTTCTTAGTCACGACTATATGCCCTTTTTCGTTGATTATGTTGACACATTCTGTTCTTTTAAATTAACATATATTTCATTGTTTTCTAAAAGCTAAAAGTGTATTCTTCTTTTAGTAATATCTTCGCAGAAGGACTACAAAAGAAATTTTTAAAAATAATGAATACTAAATAATTTCTTACCATAGCAACCCTATTTCTTATATGCTGAGTTAGAACAAGCATAAATTTTCAAATATTAGAAACCGATGAATCTAGTGTCAGTGTTAAGAGATTAACGTTGTCCCACATGTCGTCATTCTATAGGTTGGATGCAAAGTTAGTGATCATAAAATGGCAATAAACGTGTCAAATGTTCTAACCGCAACTGCTAAGTTAAAATAATTTTATATTCCAATTTATAGTAAATTTCTTCTTTCAGTCATGAGATACAAAATAATAAATTACTTCCTGTGTTTGGTAGTAAAAGCGATACATTTTAGGGTTTTATCACCTTATCAAATGACACAGGAAAACAATGTATCTTTGGAAATTAAATGTTATTCTTTATAAGAATTTTGTAAATCCATACAAGATGAATTTTCTGATGACTTTTGAATACGAAAAAACTTACTCCGTAATCAGCTTTGGCAATTTTTTTAATTTGTTTTTATTACAACGCATTTATGAATATCTTGCATAGCTTAAATATTCAGAAATATTTCTATGCTAAAAATTTCATTCATTAATTAGTTCTTTGATAAAAAAAATCACATTAATAAATATATATTTTCTTTCTGTAGCACACACTTCCACACATTAGTTACAAATATATTTTATGTAAATTAAATCTTTATTATTTTGTTCTCATATTTTAAACGTTTTTGCTTTTTTACCATATTTTCAGTCATTTAATATTATTTTATCATAATTTCAATCAAGCAGATTACATTGAGAAGAAATACATTTACCAATAATTGAAAGTTAGTGTTTTAACGTAAATTAATATGCATTTAAAAAATTCAATAAACTTTTATTAATAAAGGAACGGTAAATATTTGAAACTAACTATTTAAATACTGTAAGATCTAATAACTGTTTGCCTTTGAAAAATGCTCATTGTCAAAAGATTTAAAATTACAGAAGTATCACAAGATATACTTTTTTAAGTAAGGTTACATTAAAAATATTTAACTAAAATGAAAACAAAAACAATTATAGTTTTAAAAATTTAAAAATAAAAATGATTAATTGAACTTAATTTATTTCATAAGCAATTTAAATAATAATTAACATTTAAATTCTTATAGAAACAGTATTTTGAATCAATGTTATCCTTGATTGAGATTTTCACTTAATTAAATATAAATAAAGATATTTAGTTCTTAGAAAATTAAAAATAATATTAAATGAATTGCTATCGATGTTTACTGAATAATTATAGACTTTATTGGGCAACCACTTATTTGCATTCCCTAATGAAATCATCAACTAACATCCCAATACTTTTGATGTTTTTAAAAATTTCAAAACTCTTTTTAAAAACTACAATGCGTACATTTTTATGTAAAAAATGAAAGGACTTAATATAAAATGCTTACTTTGTGGAGATCTCTTTAAGTGAACCAACAAGCAAACAAAAACCACGATAAAACTGATAGCTAAAATCACAGTTACTCCAGCTAACTGAAATGTAAAATGCACATTAATTAACAAAATTTCATTAATTTTTTCATGAATAATAATGTGAAATGAATAATTTTATTAAATTTTTTTTTCAAATCCTTAAATATGTATTTTGCATGAGAAAAGTGTTTTGTTGTACTACTACAAATTATTTTTTGCTTGGTAACATAAACTAGAGTATTGGTTTGAGAAAAGTTATTTCATTGTTAAGTGAAAACAAATTATGTGACACGTTACAACCTCTAACAAATGTAATCATGATACATTTATGGACACCTATGTCTGCCAGCAAAGCTACTAAACATAATTATCAGACAGTGGCAATAAATTTTACGAAATTTAGAATTTGCATGGACGAGCGCTTTCGGTTGGAATTGAGCTTGAACAACACCCGATTCCTTTTACTTTTATTAGTGATATCTCCCTTCAACACCTACAAATCTGAAACAAGCTCAAGCCATTTAAATGCTTTATTTTTATGAAGAAAACTATGTGGGCTATTTCTGTTTTGTCTAAATTCTTGTTTGTTTTTCTTGCTTTCAGTCATCAGAAGCACATACAAAATTATTTGGGGAAATATCTATGTAATGGGAACCACCTGTTATTCTAAGACAAAAATCGCATTCGGATTCATTTGCCTTGAAAGGAAAGAGTCTGCGCTATTCATGACTCAAGTGCAGCTGATATTTATGATTCTAGAACTATTAAACTTTCAAAATTTTTTATTTAAATAATTATAAGATGGATATTATTTTTCAGACCCTATAATTAATTCACTATCCTATTTGAATAATTAAAAAATTTATTTACAATTCGGATTTATAAGATTTTATTAGATCTTTTTATTTATGTGTAAAATCTGGCTTGACGTGTGCCTATGTTTTAAAAGGAGATTCCCAACTTTTAAAAATCTTCATAACAGAAATGGTAAGTAAACATACGTATATTTGGACTATTGATCTCTACCCTGGTACACTGAGAGAAAGAAACATTTTATAACAAAGTTAACATCTAATAACGTTCTTAAATGCGGATATTACTATGATTTTTAATAATACCAAATATAGCTTTGTTCAAACTCATACATTCATACAACCGCTTTTACAATTCGGCTTTCTTCAGGCGATTCTGTCTTTCTGATAATCTAATAGCCCTCCTTCTCCTGACATTAAGAAGCAGAATGGAGTAATGACGTTAGAATATTTTACATCAATAATATTTTACACCACGCTATTGTACTTAGAAAGGACAAGTTTACAACCAAATCTGAAGGAACGTTTAATATGATAATTTCTTAGAACAAAAGGTAATGCAAAGCATTATTTTAATACGTATAAAAAAGAATATAATAAGATAATTACTATGTAAGGTCTTAAGTTCAGTCAAAGCAACGTTTAAAAAAGGTCAAAATTTTAAGAAACAATAAAAAAGTTAGAGCTTTATAAAAAACATTTTTATTTTCAGCCAAAAGCAATAAAGAAGAAACATTAAGTTTTTCATTTAAAAAACAAAGCAAAGACCATTAATACCTCCATATTTAGATAACTGTCAAATATGAAAGTGAATTTATATTGATACACGGACAAGTATTATTCATAAGCCTGATATCATATATTGGAAAAATAATCAAAATAAAGATTTACAATTTTCACAATTCTCACTGAAATATAAACAATCTGAAACTAATCTATGTATAAATGGTAAATAATATAAATCACAAACTATTTTTTACCACTTTTCCCTAACTTTATACATTCCATAAAAATATAATAACCTTAAGGAATATAAATCAGCATTAAAATTATGATAATTATTCCCTAAAATTGGTATTTAAATAAGCAAGGTAAGATTATTAATTTTGGATATTATGCTTACTTGGAAGAATTCAAAGCTATTGATGGGGTTACCAATAAAATATACTTTTTTGATACTGTGATGTGATACAAGAATGCACATCAATGCAGTAGCCATGAACGACACACTGAAAAATAAAATAGTATAAAATTACATGCACACGGTATAAATTATAATACTAATAAACGAAATTTAGATCATAAAAATTAATGTTTTGCTACATATGATGGCTTTTGGGTCAGGAATTGTTTTTTACCTGAAGGTTATTAAAGTGACAATTACGAATCCATTTTTTCTCTGAGCCAGGCTGTTGGAAGATACAAACACCACGGCTGCTGTGCCAGCCCAGATGTAGCCGCCAATTTCTCCACCATAGTACAAAACTATTTTGAAGTATACCATCCAATGTTTGTGCACATTGAAATTCCAGATAATTATGCCACATGAGGTGCAGGCCTGAAATAAGTAATCCATATTTAAAAAAATAGTCGTTAACTATAACCTGCTTAATATATTTGTTTTATAATTTATAAATTGATGAAGGTATGAGCAAGCCTATCGCACTTATTTATGAAAACATTCATAATTTTTTCTTACGGTGCAAAAGTTTTCATAGCTGGTTTTCTTTTATCATTTCAGTAATTTTTCATTAAAGAAAATCATTTTTTTATGTGTTATTATAATTATAGATAGATTCATTTTTAAATATCTTTTTTTATTATCTACATTGAGGAATTCATATAAAAATAAAATGGTCATATTTCATTTTTGTCGAAATACAAGACCACAATTATTTCTTTTGGAGACATGTTAAGGACCTTATACTTAAAGAAAAATGATAAGTATTGTTGATTTAAATGTCAGAATTAGAATCAAAATAGATTACATGTTTGTTTTCCCCTGACACGAAAATATTCCTATTACATTAACATTATATACACTGCTCAAGACAATGAAAGGATATTGCGGTTTTAGGTGGATCTTGTGGCTGGTTTTAGGTGTATCTTGTGGATTGTGGTTTTAAGTGGATTTTTAGCTGATTGATACATGGTCGACAGACATAGTAGGTTATATGAGAATAAATTACACATGTTTGGCGAAAAAAAATGCATTTTATTGCGCATTTGTGTACAAAAGGAAAAAAACACAATTTGTACATATGAGAAAAAAGAATAAGAAAAGGTATTTTCTTCTAAGGAAATCATTTTCAGTAAGAGGGGTATGGTTTCCGCGGACAGTCAGCAAAATTAAACACCTTTGAGACTAGGAGTCAATGAGGCTATTAATCACGAGTTGGGATATTCTGTCCCACTCTCCCAGAAGAGCTCTTTCCAGTTCTTGGAGAGTTTGTGGGGGTGGTTAGTGGGCAGCAACTTGTCTTCCTAGAGCGTCCCAAACGTGCTCTATTGGATTCATTTCTGTAGAACACGCTGACCATTCCGTTCGTACGATTCCTTCCTCGAAAAGGAAATCCTTCTCCAGGTTAGCACGATGTGGCCTGCAGTTATCGTTCATTAAAATATAGTCATCTCCGATTACTGCAGCGGACTACAATAGGTCTGAGGATCTCATCCCTGTATCGGCGACCAGTCAGAGGTCCAAATCGAATGATATAGAGGTCTGTGCGGCCTTCAATGGAGATGCCACCATGCACTACCACTCCTCCAACTCCAAATCTGACTGTTTCGTTCACGAACGCAGGATTATTCCTACTGCCACGGTCCCTCCAGATGAAAATACGACTATTATCAGGATGAACAGAAAAAGGTACTCGTCAGAAATAGAACATTGCTCCATTCATTAGTCCTCCAGTTCACAAGCTCTGTTGCTCACTCCCAGCGGTTGCGACGATGCCTTGATGTTAGTTTAACACTACCATCGGTCGGTGACCTACACCATGGAGCCGGTTTTGGATAATCTGAGTTGAAATCGTGGTAGCAGTAGCCGAGCAAAGGTGTTATTAGAGAAGGGTAGCGTTTGTATTTCGGTATTTCCGAGACGATAACACTAAATAACGATCTTCATTGGGCGTTGTTGCCCCACTACGACCTTACTCTGGTCTTTAGTCTGCATTTCCGGTCTCCAAAAAACGGTTCCAGATCCTGGAAATCACACTTTGTGACACTCCAATGGCTTGCGCTACTTCGGCTTGAGTTTGGGTCCCTTCTAACCTACCAACACCTCTCCAAGCTTCTGAATTAGTTAAATGACTTCGCTGAGACATTGTACTCATCGAAACAAAGCAGTTACTGAATGCCGATCATCCTTGTTTTCATTGTCTTTTATTCAGTTGAAAGTCAAATTTCATTCACTACTGCTGAAAAGACGTTTTTGACGTCGAACTCAAAATTAGCATACTTCATAGTTTGAAAATCCCAAAAATTTGCATTTGTGATTCTCTTCTTCTATTTTCGAAAAAAAAATCGCTCATCTCTTTATTTTATGTAAAACTTACAATATCCTTTAATTGTTTTCAGTAGTGTATTATATAAAAATTATATAAAATATATAATGTTTTCATATTCCAAGAAGTATGTACACTTGGAAGTTTATATTGGCAATAGCAATAAAAAATTTTTATTTTCCATCTAACTACTAATTCTATTAATTTTGATCCGTCTTTAATTGTTTTATATGCCTGATGTATTTTGTTAATTAAACAATAAAATACATCAGGCACTTTGTATACATACTGTATTATAATAATGTATATACGGAGCTCATTGCAAAAATAGTTAATTTATGCCTAAATTAACTCATTTTCTACATGTTTTTTTCGAAAATCATTCCATTTTAACTCTGTCAAACTACAATTATTCTAAAGATTATACTATCGATATTTATTTTTGCTGAGATCTTCACATAGTATCATTGATATCAAGACAAATATTCATATGAAGTAGAATCTCTAGAATCATTTACTCTACAAGTATTAAAAAATAATTTCACAATGCACAATGAAGGTAATATTCTTAAATGATTGTTTCAAATTTAAGTTTCCTTTTTTTACAACACTATATTTCCTGGTGCTTTAATTTTGACCAAATCAATAATATATAAAAAAAAATGCCAAACTCATCGTAATTTACAGAAAGCAGATGAGATTGACATTTAAGATAGCATTTTTTCCTCCACTTTATATCAATGAACAAGCACAACTTCAAATGAATTAAATTACATGGATCTTATCATCATATATATATTTTCGAATATAATTTGATTATTTACATTCGAATATAATGTAAGTCTAATTATCTCCTGATTTTAAAATTCATTGAATGAAATTTCATTTTTAAATATTATCACGAAAGACACAAAGATATTTTTATAAATCACGTGTTCAATATCACATCATAGCATGTGTGTGAAGCAGCAAAAATGAACATGCTAGAAATTTCAAATTGACGCTCTTTTTATTTCTATTTCATGACCTACAGGACGACTATGAGAAAAATATTTATTGTTCTTAAAAGCTGCATTTTCCAATTAAACTGTCTCGTCACCTGATGTCAGTCGTTTTTTTCTTCTAAATTCAAGCTGCGTAAATAAATTACAGACATAAAGAAATCACTGTAAACAAAGACTTGGTAGAGCAACCCATCTCTAAAATAGTATTATAAAAATGAGAATACCATCACAATTTAGGATTCAATTTATTTAGACTTAAGGGGAACTAGGAATTACATATGATTACTGAAATAAAAATAACGAAACTGTTTCATTGGATTTTATACGATATGTTGCCAATCACACAGAAACTCTTATTTTATATAAGAATGAAATCAATAACTTTATTTTCTAAAACAAATGTCCATGGTAAATGAAATGGTCGTTTATTTTCGATAAAAAACGTTAAGAACAACAAATAAATTTCAGTTTTCTGTTCGCGAATTGAAATTATAAATATTAAATTTTGGTTCATAATCCATATTGTTCAATACAGTCTAGTAATATCATCCAAGAGTAAATAATTTATGAGGGAATAATAAAATATATTAAATATTTCCAGAAATTCTCCATGAATGGAATTTGTAATTAAAAGTAATTATTTGAAATAAAATAATGTGAATATTATTAAGAAAACATTAGATATTAAAAAGATTAAAATTGTTTGTTTTTAATATTTACCTATCATAAAAAATAAAAAGTCCTCTAAAATTTACTAATTTGGTAGTTTATCGCTAACATTGGCACGTTTTTGTTCTCACTTTACTATCAAAATTTTTATAATTTTAATTCATAAAAAATATAATAAATGTTTATTTCATGTATAAGATATAGATGGGCAAGGTCATGCAACAACATCCAATGAAAGCCAATATTTAACACTAACGTTGCCGAGATTCCGAAATAGGAAGGCTACTCTTCTTCAACATCTTTGCTCGTCTCTATTTGTATCACAATTTGGAGACAAGCTACTATCCGAAACAGCCCTCACTCTGTAAGAGTGTATGCTCGGATCAATGGTGCATGTCAGTTTAACGGCAAGTCTTCGTCATGTCCGCAGGTAGAGGGAACAAAGCATGTGAACAAGAAGAGAAATAAATGGCGCAATATTCTTTTCTTTCATGAATCCCGTTTTCTTTTCATCTAATGATAGACGTATTTTCATCTGGAAGGAACGTGGGGCTAGAAACAATCTCGCATTCAAGCAAAATGTCAGATTTTGGGGTGGGAATGTGATAGTCTATCATGCCTACTTCATTGATGGGTGCAAGAAACTCCATATCATTTGAAATTGAGATCTGACCAATCGGTGATATAAGGATGATATCCTCATAATTTTTGTAGTCCCTTTATCTGTACATTCGGACATGACTTCACATTAATGAACTGTAATTGCTGGACACATCGTGCTAACTTGTTGAATGATTTCTTTTTAGTGGAAGGAATCATAGGAATGGAATGGTCAGCATGTTCTCTGAACATGAACCCAATATTGCACATTTGGGACATTTTAGCTAATCGAGTTACTGAACGCCTATCTTCCCAAAAACCCCAAAAGAAGTTCTTTTAGAGGCATGAGACAGCCTATCGCAGCCCCTCATTAATAACAGCATTGCCTCGATGCCTCAAAGATATTCGACGTTGCTGGCCGCTCGTGGAAAAATGATGTGTTTTAAGGAAAGACCTTTTCTTATTCGTTTTTCTCGCTCACAATTTTCCCCCCTTTTGTACCCAAATGCTAAATATAACGTATTTTTTCCTTCCAAACATGTAATTTTTATATCATATAACCTACTACATATATCAATAATGTATCAATCAATCAATCAAACAATTCTTCAGGTGTAAGATCAACACATAACTTCAATATCCCTTAATTGTTTAGAGAATGGATATTGATTATGGAAACCATTAGCAGTCAGTATTCCTTTGGCTCTTAATTTGAATCATTCAAATCCCATGTAATATTTGTCCTCGGAATGCCTAGTTATCTTTTTAAGGAATTTTATGTGAAATTGCACATTTTTAAATGATATATCATAAGCTGACTTTCAATAAAATATTTCAAAAATATGTTTTAAATATAATAATTTTGTTATTACCTAAAAAAATCTTATTTTTTTTAAAAAAAAAATAGCATAATGATATTAATAAAGATATTTATTTAATCCCTGAGTCTTTTAATTAGTAATTCTTATTATAAAATTTCTTGTCAAAATTTTATAATTACTTGCAAGGGAAGTATCTTAATTTATTTATTTTATTGCCCAGAATTTCAATATCAAAATTCAATTTTAATTTATTTCTTAAGAGTTAGACATGTTATTAAAATTTTAAAATAAGAGCATAAATTAATGTCATACCGTATAAATTAAGTCATAATCATTTCTGTGAAAGCTCGATTTAAAATTAAATAGAAAAGCGAAGCTAAATAACTGCTTATATCAATGTCAACAAGAAATGTTAAAATGAATTTTTGAAGCAAAATGAAATTTAAATCACATTGAGGCTCTTTATAATCAAATTAACAAGATTCTTACTTTATTTAATGCTATGATGTTAAAATCATTGAATCAGATAAATAGTTTTGATTTAACATAAATGAAGGTTATTTAACATGTATTGAGTTTAAATAGACTTACACCATTTAAAGTTATTTTGCTTCCAAGACATTGACTAAACAAGATCAACCAAGGTCAATATTTATGTATAACAAAGGTCAAATTTTCAATAAACGAAATACTAAATATATATAAAATCATCGCAATAACAACTATAAAAAATCAAATTGATGAAATTTCTGGCATACCATAAACATTTTTTATCATTTTACAATAGATTTCGGAAATATTTGTTAGCAATCCATAAGGTAATGTAATTAGAATTTAGTCATTTTTGAAATTATTTTTAAACTAAAGAATATTTTTCTATAAGGCATCTTTTACCAAAAATGAGATTGATTGTTTAGATAATTGAGTCCATGTTAGGTCCATGGTGATTGAAATTATGATTTCGTATTTGATTTCGTACATATTTTCGAAATGTTTATATAAACATTTTCACAAATGTAAACTAAATTTATAAATTATCATCAACCAAGAATAAGCAATGAAAGTAATAACCATTTTGAAGATCTCGACTGTTCCATAATTAGAGTTAAAATGTCTATAAGACCAATTATATAAGATATTATCCCTATAAATATATAATCGAATATATTTCTGTAATCTTTGATACACCTATGATTGATGATTAAAACAAATTTGCATAAAAATAGTGTTGAATCCATTTTCTTCCTGATTTTTAAGAGAATTAGCAACACTTCCGACAATGTTTTGTTTCATTTCAGAGAATTATTCTTTATAGTTTAATAAACGTTATATATATATATATATATATATATATA
>JAPDSC010008644.1:0-12953 GCA_026290005.1 Latrodectus geometricus | reverse complement strand
ATATACAAGGAAATACATAATCCCTAAAATAATCAATCAATATTACACACAAATATGCTTTATTTTGGTACCGGATTTTTACAACACAATATATTTTTAAAAACTGAAAAACTGCAAATAATGTTATCTTTATATGAAAATAAAGATAATGTCATTCACAAATGAATTTTGCATTCCTTGTTAATTGTATTTCAATTGGAGAAATAATTTGATTACTTATGTAAATACCAATCAAACACTGGATACTAAAATAGAACAGTAGATATTATTTTATTAATTAAGTAGAAGTATGGAACTATAGAAAGCATCAATTTGACAACTTATTATTATTAGTTTATTTTTTATTCTAACCAAGCTATTGTGAAGGTAGAAGAAAGACACGTATAAAAATGAAATAACATAAAATTCTATTAATAATTTAAGTCATTGCAAAGTTAAATGTAAATTTTAAGTGCCTAAAGATATTGAAAGAAATGAAATTCTGCAGAAGATTTATTCTGCAATAACCAAACTATTCAAATAGTCACATTTGGTTTTTCCATACCTTGCAACTTTTTTTTTAATATGTTTGTGGATGATGATGAGCAATCATTCAATAACGTAATATATTTTGTGATTTATGATGGGAATGATGGTTATAAAATCCCATGATTTGGAGACCACTTGGAGACCAAAACAGTGAGACCCATAATCTCACTGTTTTGGTCTCCAAGTGAAACAAAATGGTGAGCTGTGATTTCATTTTTAATTAGTTCAGCTTAGTTGTTTTCAACAGAAATAACTATATCTTCGTAGGTCTATATGCAGATGCATATTCATTTTCAGTTGAATATCGGGCTCAAGAGAAATTTAAGGCTAAATCATAAGGACTGAAATAAGATACTGACGATGCATATTGCGGCCTACACAATTTGAAAGTTTTACTTGATTTTTCTAGTTTTTCATGATATTATGATATTTGAGTGTTCAGTGTACTGTAAGTTTCCAAAAAATACCACAGAAGCATTTGTATAGAACAATACACATCTAAGCATAAGATTATTGTGGTATTCATTTGTTTTTGAAATATGGATGAAAAATTTGGAACATTAACAATTCTGGAAACATCAATAAATATTTCTAAAAAAAAAAGGAATGAGATGTTATTCAAACTATAAACAATGTAAACTGCATATCTAAGAATGAAATAAGTCAAACAAAAGTTATCTTTATAAAATGTACCTCAATGAGAAATTCTAGTCGTAATTCGTCTTCAGATGCAAATAGAAATGAGGTTTCATTCTATGCCCTTCTTGATGCATTCTAAAATGGAGCTCTACTAAATGTGCATAGTCGCAGCTGTGATGCAATGGGAATGTTGCTTAAATCATACACAAATCAATTTTCAATATCAAATTCGGACTATACATCATTTGAATGTGAATTTGCCGATACACACATGATTAAATTATTTTTAATGTATTTATATTATAGACAAACTCTATTAGAGTGAAATTTTTTCTTTTATTTTTTTTATGATATTTACTAGTATGGATACGAGATATATTTTAGTTTCCCACACTTTCGAAGTGAAAACACAGTTAATTATCAGTTATAGAATCTATTTTCTTGAATAAATATTATTAATTTATTCCAAATTAATAGCAAAATTAATTTGTAATCAATACCAAAATTATTCTTAAGTAAATAAAATCATTCACTCAGTGTTTCATATAGAAACTATTTTTTACATATAATTCTAATCTGTTTTTGCAGAAACTTGAAAATCCATTTACTTCGTAAATAAAATGTGCATTGATCTTTACGAATGATTAGGGCATGCTGTATGTAGTTTGATTAAAATCGAATCACAAAAATCAGATTAAATTTCATAACGTATTCTTAGCAAAAAATAGCCTAAGCCAAAGGCTAATGTTTGAAAACCGTAAAATTATTTTCCTCTATTTTTATATGAATATCTGAAAATCAAATTAAAATTTAATTTTGAAAACATTATAATATAAATATAAAAACGGAATAACAGGGAAATAATCATTCATGCAGAGCAATTATATCAGCAGTTAAGTAATATATTACTCTATGGTAATATTTAAATAGTTATAAAGTTAACAGATAGAGAACAAAGTTATGATAAATTAGCTCTAAAAGAATTTTACATTTGACTTGGAAACAATTATTTAAGAGGTAAGGTAAAAGAAAAAAAAATAGTATTTGAAATATCCTAGACAAACTATAAACATTCTTGGTACTTAACACAATTAATGACCTCCTAAACCAGTTGAAAGGAAGCGAAAAAATCTTGAACAATGCAATTACAGATAAAATATTTAAATAAATTTAATTCTGTTAGAAATGGGGTTTCTTCTTTTTGTAAAACTACGCGACAGTAATCTTTAAGTAACCGAACTTACAAGCGAAACACTCGTTAGACACTTTTTTCTCCCCAACGCGCACCTATTCGAATTTTTTTCGATTCTTCTGAGAAGGAAAGGACAATTTAATTAGCTCTACTCCATCTATCAGACATACGTTCGAATTTGTTTTATTCTGGCCAAAAAAAGAGACCTAATTATTCTTACATTCAACGATTGATTTAAAAGAAAATGAAATAAACATTTTAAGCTCTAACTTGCTCTTAGTTAGATTTTTATACTTGAAAACCTTCCGACGCCGTAAAAACATCTTCTCTTCCGAGCATTGACCATTAGTTTCTTGGCTGATAAACAATTCTTATAGTTTTTCTTTTTCGCTTTGTCAGTGTCATTACGCAGAGCGTTAAGCAGATTCCGCTTGTATCCGCAGTGGGTTACCATTTCTGGCGATTTATTACCAGGATGAGATAATTGACCGCCAAAACTTAAGGGTTGCGTTGAGTCTTAATGGCTTTTCTGCAACACATCATCTTACTTATTACGCATGTCAAGGTGGGTTAACGATTGTGGACGGCCAAACGTTTTCCTTCCGTTCTGTAAATGAACTTTGAAACTCCTGTAGGGAACTAGTACAAATTAAATGGTATAAATGTCATATATGTGAATATATTCTATTAAATATCGGACATTTCTATGTTCTTTTATTTGTCAAACGATTTATAGATTAACTATACGTAAAGATGATTTCTTGCATATAAAAATATAGTTAATTTTAATCTGTGAAATCTATTTTAAATAAAATTAATGCAGGAAAGAAAATAAATGTTTATTAATATTTTAAGGAATATATTTAATGAAATAACTTTTAAGGAATTTTTAGTAAGCATTATTTATAATTAATTAAATGATTCTATTAAAACATATTCATTATATTATTTATATAAGATACCTGTAAACAAAATTAGTATAAGATTTTTGCAAATAAATTATATTTTAATCTTGTTCTTGAAAATACCTTGATTATAAAAACAATCAAAAATCAAATCAAATACATTTTAGTAAATATTTAAAAATTAATTATTATTTCGAAGTGTAAAGTTAAATGAAAAGCATAATTAAAAATAAATATATTGATATAAAAACCTTAACTTATTGAAATTTTGTTATTTCAGTATCCGAAAAACTTCATAAATTGAAATTTATAATTATCTCATAAGATAAAAATATCGCTTAATCAAAAATAAAATTACTTCATAACATATGAAATGTTTTGATCATAATCATGCTGTTCATTCTGAACTTTTCTACGAAATTATTCTTTCTTGATGTATTAAACTAATCTAATTTTTAAATTATAAGCCTACTATGCAAATAATAAGGTCAAATAGTTTTAGTATTCGTTTACATTAAAAATTGAAGTCCAATGTATTTTATGTGAACCAACAAATCGGTTTGATACCATATAAGTGATAATATATTAGTTGAGACTAGCTGTGAAGATACATTAAGTATATTTATTTCTAATAAATATTTTATTTGGAATAGTATTAAAAGAAGATGAAAAAAATTATTGTAATTTCCATTTGTAATTCTCAATGCAAAGGACTTAACCAAATTCGAAAAATCTTTGTAATTAACATCTGATGACTGCAATCACAGAATGATATACAAAATAATATAAATAATATTTTACAGTATATTTTAGTTTTACTTCAGTTATGTAATTACACCACATAGCTTTAAACTGCGTGATTAGATCAGGCTTTGTGCATGAAATTTACCTTTAAAAAATTGATTATGTTGCCTTTGAATTATTTCGTACAGAAAAATCAATTTCTAATGATCAAAACAGAAATAAAAAGTCGTATAAATTTAAAGTCATTAAATCATTTAAATCAAAATATGTCACCCTTTAATAATTTATAAAATTATCAAATGGTTCAATTAAATCTTGATTATAAGTCAAGGCAGCAAAATTATATCAAATTGGTATTTTAGTAGTTTAATAAATCAACGTGTTTCCAAAGAGATAAAGTTAAAAATTTACTGGAAATCCTATAAGATAAATATTTATGTAGAATATCTCATCCATACGAAAACATTACAATATATTAGAAAATACCGACTCGTAAGAGGTTTTGCAACACAGCATAATTATGTACTTAAGAGAATAATGCATATTTGTGTAAAATATAATCCATTAAAAATGATTTATAAAAAATAAAATTTTGTCCTGTAAATGCTAAAATGATGCACCGTAAGCAAAAGGATATTTTACATGAAAATTTAGAACACAGAAATCATATGCCAATTAAATAAATGACATATTTGTCAAATGGTTTTAATGAAAGATTTGTTTTAATGTTACGAATAGAGAACTTTTCGTTAAGAGTCCTTGAAGGAGTTTAGATTAATAGAAAAATATTAATATATCTGTTATCTAGGCTGAAGAACTTTGTGCCCCTCTCCTTGTGTGACTTCATCTTGCATAAGCCCTACGTCACCTCGAATGGGAATCCGAACGACTTACAATAAACTGTTGAGTGAATGCTTGAAGAACATACGATATTTTCACTGTCAAACGGTATGGCTTGGTGTAAGAATCTATCCAGCTATCCTAAAGGGTAGCTTGATAGGCTCTTACATAGATGATATATATAGATGATTTGATAGATATTTATGAAAAATATGTTTGTGCTTATGACAGAGACAGACAGAGAGTGTTGATTACGCATGTTGGAATTATATTCTGTACTGACAGTTTATTGATTAAAAAATAATTTTCATAAAGAAAATCACAGATCATTATTCTTCTCCCCAGCATTCACTGCACTATGTCTTTCATTCAAGGATAATCTTCTGTGCGAGGGATTACACTTTTTTAAATGATAGACATGTATGCGTTCCTAGTGAAAAAAAAATGAAACACTAGCTGAAAAATACATATTTTATACTACTGATTACGTACTTGTAGAAGAAACTGTTTCAAATCAAGTAAAAACTGACTATAATATTTGGGGAAATTTTTTCGAACTCCCTACATTTCCAAGTGAGGTGGCATAATTGGAAAAGAAGGTGTAGCTTGGAGTATAAAGCTGCTCGTACAATGTATGTGCTTCACCTCAATTTTCCTCACCATATATTAGGTGCATACCTGATAATGTTTTTAACATGTACCACGCCACAGTACTCTCGAAATATTTTCGAAGATGATACCTGGAAGTAACTTTAATGATGACTCTGGGCCATGTTTGAAAGAACTTCGTTCTGATTAGTTTTTTCTAGTATACATTTAGAGTAAAAAGAGCTTTCTCACGCAGTAAATTTCTATATATTAAATTCTTGAATGGAGATCTGAAAAGTAGGAAAGTACAAAATCGCATCATAGGTGAGGACTCGTATTGATTGATCACTCAATATTTGCTTGTAAGCCAAGACAACACTGCAAAACATTAACAAGCTGAAAGAGCACTAAACATTCCAGGAGCCTAATAGAAATCTAACATATCATAGGCAGCTAATAATAAGGCCTTGCATATTTGTTTTTTCATAGACTTTAAATGACCTTCAGGAAGGTGTTGTCTCTTCAATATCAAAACTTCATGTTTTAAATATTTTGAATCAATATTGGGACTGTCGTTCTGTTAATGCATCTTCTAAAAATAATCGAGTAATTTCTTTTGTTGAAAACTTTTGTTTTACTTTTCAAAAGTAAAACAAAAGATAAATATTTTTTTAGAAAATGAGAGGTATGAGAAGATTTTTTTTTTTTTTTTTTTTTTTTGAAAAAAAAAAACGTAATCTGGTTATTAAAAAATAATTAAGTATTATTAAGCTCAAATATTAATACAGTATAATTACTTGAGAAATTAATTTCTTTCAATTATGATGTGTAAAATATTCTCACACTATACCATTAATTTTCAAAATATGACAATATATTTAATTAATTCTTCCATTACAAAAAACAAAAATATACTTTTTTAACAAAAAATTGATATGCCTAATTTTCTTTGTTTTTTTTTTTTTAATATTTTTGTTAATTGTATTGCAATTTCTTATTAAGAATCAATTTTAAAAAACGTTAAAGTAGGAATCACTAATTTTTAACTTGTTTTTTTCAATTATATTATATAAAATGGCGCTTAAAAAATAATGGAATAATATCTATGAAGAAGGAAAGGTTCTCTTATTGGTGGTGATAAATTTCAAAACGATATTCTTCTGGGACCTTCTTAGAATCCCTTTGGACGTACTATAAACGGAAGAAAAGAAAATTGTATAAAAGCAAGGAAAAAATAAGAAAATTTAAGGGTATAAAAGGAGAAGAAAGAGATACTGGTGTAGAATAAATCTTTTGGTCCTCTGAAACTGTATCGAACAAGAAGTTTTGTACTATGAAATGTGCTATTGCACTACAAAACATATTTGTATTTATTTTTTTTACAATTAATAAGAAAAAGTTATTTATTTATTTTCTTTATTTCTGAAGATAACTTTTATCATTCATCATATTCATTTTTTAAAAAGGCTTTTTTAAATTTGAAATATTGAATATAATTAAGAGAATTATTTACAAATTAGAGGTGTCGTTTGTAATTTTCACAAAATTAAAATCCATGTGATAGGAAATTTATTTTAAAATTAAATCGAAAAGTAATGACGAACTTGTTTTTAGAAGCCTAGTGTTGCTTCAAAATAACCTAAGCTGAAATATACTGAAAAATATTAATTACTCTTAAAAGTTGAAAAACAAAATTTGAAAGTTGAATGACATAAATAATATAGCTCTAAGTAGAATGAATAAAAATTTTATTAATTTATTTTCTATCCTGGGATTTCCTCATAAAACACAAAATAATTCATATAGAATGAATACATTTAACATATATTTTTATTTATAGTCTAATGCACCAAATGGTTTCGCAAGTAGGAATATCAACTCTTAAAAACCCATAGCAACTTAGTGCTTTATCGTATCCTTAAAACCTCATGTGGCTTTATGTTGCCATTTTTGAACAGTGTATTTTCATTTTAATTTTACCAATCAATATATCGTTTTCAAATAAATAAGTTATTAGAATCTTTGACAGTTTATTTCTTTATCTGTGCTAATTATCACTGTTGGAGTGATATTTAAATACTAATTTATAGTACAGGGCTTAAAAATTATTATTGGTTACATTAAAATGAGAAGAAATTTTAGAGAAAGAAAGTGTTTTGGAGTGAGAGAACTGAAAGAGTAAAACGAAAAAAATTTACATAAAAATTTGTGTCTATATTGATAATTTTGTATAAGTAAAATGCAGTCTTTTTTTATGATATAAAAAATCCATCAATATGTTATTCTGAAAATTAACAAAAGAAAAAAAAAATTAAATTTAACTGTTTCTTTTTGCACCTATAACTTAATCCTTACCCATTTCTCATTTGATTTCAGAATTCATTTATTTAGAACAAAAGTTAATATAATTAAAAGTTAAATCTTTGTTATTGTATTAGAAATATAAACTAAAATATATAATTTAAAAAAAAAAAATAAATATTAGAACAGCGATATGTCGTTAATAACATACTGTACCAGATTATACTTTATTAATTTAAAAAAAAAAGGATTGAGTGTCTGATATTTGGTATGTTGCGTAATTTAAGGTTTATTAAAATAGTTTTTACCTTTTGTATGTGTGAATAAAAATTGTGAAACTTTAGAACTTTCAATTGTAATAGTAAAAATCAAATACTGAATATTGAAATATACAGTTGCAAGGTCATTACACTATTTTGATAAACGTCAAAGTCATTTTCATAGACTTTTACTAATTTTCCTCTAGTTAAATTCTTAATTTTCTTCCTTTGGTAAGTGCAGCAATAAATAACCCCATCTAAATATGCTTGTGCATTACGTAACATACCAGATCTTAATTTTACTCTCGGCTTTGTAACTTAACTCTGTAAGAAACATTATTTAAAAGCCTTAAAATAGATGAAAGTACTTTATCTCATCAAAACATTCTTTGGAAAATCTATTATTATTCCGACTTTACTGGCTCATCCAAAGACTAGTGAGGCGAATAAAATCATCCACGGAAATCAAATATAGATGGAGTAAGAGAGAGAATAAGTCCTTAACGAGTCAGCGAGCTGAAGGGAAAAAGAAGAACTAATACAACTTTTCAGTGAAAGTTCTCTTTTACCAGTAAGAGATAAATCCTGACTAAGTAACCATTATCATAATATGTTCATTACAAGTGAATTACCAGGCTTCTATTAAAACTGTTTCGGTATTTCATTTGCTTAATCTAATGAAGAAAACTAATTTAATATTTGTTCCACTGCTTAAACCCATAACGTCGGTGACACAATCAGTTTCTCCTACTGCATTAATTGAATGCCTTTGTTGAAAGGGGGGAGGAATTTTGCTGCTGAGTGGCTGAATGCTTCATTTCTTTCATTTGAGAGATAAATTCATTTAATTGAGGTGCTGAGACGCCTTGGATTGAAAGTATTCTTATGTTTTGAGATATTCTATTTTGTGTGCTTGGTCTCTTACATGTAACAACTGATAACAAAAACAGTAGTAAATTTTATGAAATATAAGATCTTTTCCGGTAATTTCCTTAAATGTAATCAGTCTTTTGAATTTTTCATATATGAATGTCAATATACTAGAGGCTACATATCCATCCTCCATCAATGTATATTTTCTAAGACAACGAACGATTGATTTGATTCTTTGATATTACTTAATTTGATTTACATCCAACAATAAATGTGTTTTTAAAACCAATTCCAGTTGCTTTTTTTAAAATTTTAAAATAAATGGTTTATAGTTTGCCATAAATGTAATTTATACATAATTGTTTTAATACAATTTTCATTCTAGTTTTTTCATTTGCATTTTACTCTTAAGATATTTGATTATATATTTTTCAAAAGCATGATAAACAAATATAAAGTTATTTTATTACCATTTGACTTTTTCAAAATCCCCAATAATTAATAACTAATAGATTATTAGTTTTCCTTATTAAGTTATCAGACTTTTGAGAGATATATGGCAACAGTTCCTGTTGTGCAGAGTCACAAGTAGTACTAAAATAGTCAATGATATAATCGTCTTTTTCACTCTTAAAAATCTGTACAAGGAAAATCCTTATTTTATATTGAACCTCGTATTTTTCTTTATGATTTAATAATAAATGGTGGCAAGAAAAGTAATGAAAACTATATCAAGATATTGACAATTGCTTTTTTTAAATTACATGCTGTATTTCATTTTGAAATTTCAATTTAAGTATATGTAATTAATTTAAACTCAACTCTTTCTAGCTCTTATTTAAGTATGGTTATAACCTATTGTTTTTTCTCTTTGGGAGAATATATAAGCCTGTAATTATTTCTCATTAAAAGTTGTTATTTACGCCAACTATTGGATATAGAGATAAAGCTTGAATGGCATTAGACCTTCCTTCTTTCTATTTTAATACAATATTTTGTTTTTTAATATAATATGTTTTCAATTTCGAAGGACAGCTCTTAAGTTTATTGAAGCAAATATCATTCTCACATTCACGATACATTTTCTATCGGGTATGCATATTAACTAAAATAAAATTTATTCTAATTTTAAAATTTCATAACTAAAGTGACTTTTTGAGCATTCCCTATAGCATTAAAATTGCTTTTAACAGACGTGAAAGGCAGTTCCTTTTTAAATAATGCTAACAAAACAATAAATAACTTTGAAAAATAGTAAGTGCTAAATTTTCTAATCTGAATTATTCTTGAAAGTCTAAGTAAGCATATTTGACTGGAACCAATGGCATGTTATCAAGATATAAAATTGTAATAAAATTATTTTACTTATTAGTCTTACAATGAAGAATTGGATAAATCAAATGAGGATTGGGATAAACTTTGAAAAGCATGGGGTTTTCAAAATAATATATTATATTTAAGCAAATAAAGATTTCTTCACACTAACAGCAATACATTTGAAATATCCTTATAATTTAATTTAGCAACTTTACTAAAAATGAGCAAATATTTTAGGACTTTTGATACGAATTAAATGAAAACGGGGGTGCAGGTTACAATGACGTCACATCTAATGTGTCTACATTTAGCATATTTTTAAGTAAAAATAACAAATTCTTAAAATAACAGAGATTGAATACAACATGAAAATATATATATATATATATATATATATATATATATATATATATTTATATAAAATTTACAAATACACTGAAAGTTTACTTGAGATGAAATGAAGAAAATAGATCCTTTTGACAAAGTAAAATTTTTCAAGGTTTTTGAGACAGATTGTTATAATATGCATTTGAAATATTGTTCTCATTGCACTTGATCTTGAAATTATTAATTATTATCATTTATGTTTTTGTATACAACTGAGTAATCAATTGCGGAACTGTTAATATTTTCTTATATTAGATTCTTTTGTCAGTATTAGAAAAATCTCTTCAAATCCTTCTCAATATAAGTTTCCCCTTAACCTTTCTTCTTGGATCTCAATTTCTTTCTTGAAGGTTTCTGAAAAGCAGGTAAAAAAGCGCCGTTGACTGGCTGGGAAATCGCTCGAAAATTCTCACCTGAAATCATTGTATCATGTGATATTGTCAAAAATCGATGGACTTTTTTTCACCTTCTTCCAATACAACTCAACTTCACTCAGAAAAACTCTAGAACCTGTTATTCCTTGTATCCCTTGAGGGGTCGAAAAATTTTTTCCTCAGAGATATCGAATATATCCTCGTACCAATATAAATGATATCTCTTCTACTAAGCAAAAGAAGGGTAAATTTTTTTATACTCTATTGCGGTCGAGTTGACGGCTTTCTTGAAGCATTTTTTATTTGTTTTATTACGACCTTCTAAGAAACTAAAAAATAAACTTATTTTTTTAAATCCTATCTTTTTAGATTTCTTTACATAAAACTTTACTTTTTGGATTCTAAAATATAGGAAATAAATATATTTACTTAGTAAAATTCAAGCAAGCCATTTATAGTTCATAAACAATTTTAAATCATTTTTTCACTAAATTAGTAGTTATATAACTTTTTAACCTTATATTCATACCCTCCATATATATGTATATGAATATATTGAGATACAACATTTATATAAAAAGTATGTTTCTTAGGTACAATAATAAAGTTAAATCATTTCACAATAATAATGTTTTCTAAAAATGGAAACAGCAATTAAAAATATTCGATTGTTAAAAATGATAAAACCCATTCAAAAATTTTCAAATAAATGTTATTGTTAAGGTTATTATCAAGTTTAGTTAAAAATTAAAAAATTAAACAATAAAATATTTTTCAGAATTTTATTTACATTTTAATTACTAAAAAATTAATATTTTCTGAAAATGATAAAAGAAAAATGTTCCTAAACTAATTCTACACCACCTCATTGTATAAAATCACATTTTAAACTTTTATATAGATCCTAAGGAATAAATATAGTAATCCTTTCACAACAATATATTTTATTGTGCTTTTAATATTAACAAAAATAATCTTAGAAGTTCGTGTAATGCAAATTAAAAAAAAAAAAAAAAACATAAATTTTTGCACTTGAAAATAAAATACAAAACTTTAATATTAAAAATTGATGTAAACTTTAATTCCTTTTAAAAAATTAATTGAAGATGTTGTTTATTCATTATGCGCATTTGTTAATTTATATATTACACGCATGGAATGTCTTTTTTCTACGAATTACTATTGCAAACATATCTTTAATGTCCATTGAAATATTTTCTTTACTTTTAAATTAATGGTATTTCTACCTTAGAAATAGTATTAATTTAAAGTAAATTATAATTAAACATTAATTTATAATTAAACATAGCATTAATTTATATGTCTGAAATATTATAAATTTATAAGTTATCATTGAAAATATTTTTTGAGAAAAAAATTTTTAGGAGAATATTCATTGTCCTTGATATGTTTCAAAATAGTTTAATAATATGTCTTTACTTAATTTGCAGCATAAAAAAAATTTGTTACGAATTATACTACACATAACATACACTATTTGTGTTACATTAACATTTCAATCATATTTCAATATTTTTACTTTCCACTAAAATGAAGCTATTGGAAATAAGTTTTCTTATGTTTAGATCAAATAAATTCATTCTTAAACAGTAAGAGTTAATCCTTAAATAATTTTATAAATACTATATGCTCAATATTAAAGCATACTTTATTTATATATTTTAAAAAGGAAATTGATAAAAATTAGATAAAATTAAATTTATCTTTAAATCGAATGTGCTGTAATTCTAGAATTAATGTATACATATTTCAAGCGATTAAAATTATTTAAACTGTGTGTGAGTGAATATTATGATATTTGCTATTAGATACTTCGTATTTATTGTATACATTTTTCGGCAATAAAGAACACATAGAATGCAATACATGTGATATCGAAAAGACAACTTAATATCGTTTTATAAAAAATTTTCTTTAGGTAATTTTAAAAAGGATTATAAACATTAAAAATACGAGTTACTTATTTATAAGAAAATAAATATTT
>JAPDSC010008643.1:18945-44367 GCA_026290005.1 Latrodectus geometricus | reverse complement strand
CATTATTACTTTTTTATCAAGTTTATGATCTATTTCAAATACGATGTGAACTTTAAACAATGTACAAGAATCTTCTTTTCCGGACAAATAAATACAAACTACAGAAACATACACAGGATATTTATAAATATCGTATCCCTTTCAAACGATTAAATAAAAATCCTCCTATTCTCAAGGAAATGGGAGGATGGACCGAATGGATTTTAGGGGGAGCAGTCCTCACATCCGCAAATTTTCATTTCCGCGTATCGCACTCTGTATATTTTGCTGTTCACGCTAATGGGCGACACGTGACACAACCATTTATTACGTCATTCATTTCCTGCTCTATGTTACTAGAACCTTTTTTTCCTACTCTCTTTTTTGTGTTTACGATGGAAAAAAAATTGTCCATTCCAAATCGAAAAGCAAGTAAAAAAATCTTTTGAAGCTTAATGATCTGTGACGGTTAGACGCAAAATCAGAAATTCTGTAGAAGCAATTCATTGAAGCGTTTAAAAATAAACATTCTCGAACATTCTTATTATTTGAATGAAGAAGAAACATCTTGAGCTCCCAACAATAGAATAATCAGATACATAGTTTTAAAATAAATGCATTTATGATAATAAATGAATATTTCTTCGCATTTATAATAATGCATTAGAATTAGTTTGAGGTCAGTAATCGATTAGAAATTTTTAAACAGTATCATTTCAGGTTTATCCCCAAACAATTTTATTATAAGAAATTAATATAATGATGTTGAAATTTTAAAATATTGGAGTTTTCATTTTATGTAATAGATTTGTAAAAATAATTCATTTATGGATGAAGTTTATGATAAGTGAGTGTATAAAATTAACTTCCATTATGATCAGTTTTGCCAGTTTCAACTTCATCAACTTCATTAACAATATCAACTTCATCAGTATTTAATTTCGTTTTGCTTTCTATTTTAAAATTAAATTTCATTTGTATTTTATTGATATCTTTCTTTACATCTTTATTTCTGCACCTTATGAATTTTTATTCGAGTAAAATTCTTTAAAGATTTGTGTTTCTTTTGATCACTTTAAGTTAGAAAATTTGTAATTTACATATTTTTGATAATTTAACTTTTTGTTTATATATTTATGTGAGTTTAATATATATATATATATATATATATATATATATATATAAATTTATATTTATATATATATATATATACAAGCACATTGGGTGATTCATATTTTTTTTAAAGACTTATGAGAATTCTTCGACCAAAAACGTTTATACTGTTTGTGCACTTACACATTTTTCCTTAGATTTTCATGGATATCTTGATTAATTTAATTAAGGTAATTTAGTATTTTTATTTTAAGAAATTTTAATGGCTATTTTTTCTTTCCATGCGATTACAAATGCTTATTTTATTGCTAAAGTGTCATACGTAATAAATAACTGAAAACTTATTTTTTATCATTTAATATTGCAAATTTAATATTATATTACTAATACCGTTTTGTATTTAAGTTTCTCCACCTAATATATATATATATATATAAATTCGATGTCAGAATTCTTCCTTCAAGTTATTCAACTTTTGTATGCCCAAATGACTATTTACAATTCAAATGAAATGATATAAAAAAAGGCTCTTCGGTTATCAGTTAGAAACCGATTTTCATGTCTTGAAATCCTAAATAAACTACTTGGATATTTTTACTTTTGCTATGTGAAAACAAAAGAACTACTTTGCTATTCAACTTTAAAGCATCTTTGCTATTTATCACGAGAAAAAAGAACTCAGCCATCGCCAAGGGAGAAAGGCATTGCCAAAGCACAAAGAATCCATTTCGAAACCATTCGAAACCAAAATACTCTGAAAATTATCGCCAGTCTTCTTTCGCCTCCCACCAGAAAGATCGAGGGACACTTACAACAGCGAAATCCTTTTAGAACTGTTTCAACGGGATTGGCCATCCCTTGCACATAGACTTCCTAAACCTTCCCCAAGTATCCATCGATTTTGCTCAAGGCCCTTTAAGAAGATTTACACAGGTTGTAAAAACTTTTGGGTGGATGGTGGAGGCAAGGTTGTGACGCTCTTTTTTATCTTTAAAAGCTGTTCAACTAGGCAGTGAATATACCCTTGATGTATATGAATAACATAGCCAGCCGTGAAGAAGGGGTGGTGGCGGTTGTAGTTCCTCCCCCTCTCGTTTGCGCCACCTGTTTGGATGTTCTCCTCGAAAGCAATTTATTGAATACCATTTTATAAACGTTAGGAATGGAGTGAAATACAATAAAGTGAGTAAGCGGCAGGATTTTGATATCGCGCCTTCTATGTAAAGCAATTTTTTGACGAACCGATGCAATTTAATATTCAGAAATAGGATTACCCATTTTGGACGGAGTGAACCTTACTTCTAATAGCTTATTCAAAAGAATGCTACCTTATACCATAAATTGCTAAGAATAAGATAAAGAAAAAATGATTTATAAAGAATAGAAATATTCAATTCAATAGGAATACAAATTTTAGAAAAAATTTAGGTGTGTTTCAGAATATATAAAATTGCTCATTTTCTCGATAAATCTATAACTAATTATCGATTAATTAAAAATGAGCAATTTTTTATTCTGAATTGCTCATTTTCGTATGATGCAATTCAGAATATAAAAATTGCTCATTTCATCGTGAATGTGGGATCATCAGATTCATTTCAGATCATCAGATCAGATTCATCATGAAGAAAATTGTATATTTATAAAAAAAGTACAAAAAACACTTATTTTTAATTGGTAATTTAATAAGCAATAAGGAACATATAAATATAGAAACCTTACTTTTAGAGATTCTTGTTTTAACAAATTAATTTTATTTAAGAAATCAATTGCTTAGATTATTAATTTAAGTTTTATATACACTAGCTTAGACACATGTGCTACTTTATAAATAGAAGTAAATCATTTATACCCAAGTTAAAAATAATATTTATCTAATATATATTTTGAATAGCGTCAAGTTTATATTTCGTTCAACTTGATTGAAAAAACTCTATATATTTAAATAAATATTCATTTTTACTTGGTTTATTTTAGACTAACATTTAAAAGGAAATTTTAAAACATAATTTATTCCTTTTAAATATGGGAAATTAAATTATACTTAGTGTTTAAGAGTGTTTTGAAAAAGAAATCAGGGAGATATATCATTCTGTTTTGAACAAATCAAGTTCAATTTAGACATTTGCTGCTCCTGACAGAGAGTATAGCTCCTTATCAAGTCTGAAGAGTTCATTTGTCTTGGTTCAGATAACGCTTGATGGCACTACAGTCACCATAGGTGCTCTTCTATTTTTGGAAGAAGAGATCGAGTAGAAGTACCTAAACCTAAGCATGTCACCCATTAAAATATTGATTTGGATTGGAAACTTGGAGGAATTTTGAACCTCTTTGCATATAAAGTGCCCCAATCGATTTTAATAAAAAGAGAGGTTTTTAGCCGGGTGGTCCCAGGATCGAACTCATTTTTTTGGTGCGAAACTCCCTTTTCATATCTACCATGCCTCAAATGTAGGGATTTCTAATCAAGAACTTCAAATGTTGCATTTATATTACGAGAAGCATAACTTTCAAGCATCATTTAGTATATCTAAAGAAAATGCTTTTGAGCAGCGTTATAGAGTTTATTTGAAATAAAAATATGAGACGACAAGGAAAATGTGTTTCTTGGATCTCACTTGTAAAGAGCAGCGAATGAATGAGTGACAATCATCTTTAGAGACACGGACACAAGTTTTAGAAAAATCATCTTTAAATTCTTTTAATCCATGGGTCTTTGATAAACAAAACATTTCAGACTTATCTGTTTGCGAATAATATTAAGATCTTGCATATATCGAAGTATTATGTTTCAATAAACCAAGCTTATATATTCAACCATGCAACAATCTTCTTCAAGGAATCTGTGCGTTGTAATCTTGGAAACAAATGTCATCATTAATTTTAGTAACGTGATTTATATGTACTCATAATTGGTTTCACGGTGTACAAAATGATGAAATGTCCACAAAGTGTTAGTCAACGCTGTACTCTTACACAAATTTTAGTGCATACTTTAACATGCAACTATATATGTAATTTTACTTATTGAAGTATTATCTTCGGGTCAATGCTGAATTTGCGCTTTACATGTATTGTAATTAACGCTTACAAAGAGCGTTTACATCTTTTACTTTTGTTACGTATGAGATTTAAATAAAAACGTTGTATAAATACGATGTATATATGATGTATATGCGAGGTTAAAATAATTCACATTTGCGATGTATTAACATCATAACACAGTTACTTTATTTATATAAATTTAATCTAAGCTTGTTTGTGATATGCATTTGATATAAATGCGTATAAATAGATATCACACACTTCTTAAAGAAAACTATTAAGTTTGTGTAAACGAAAAAAATTAAAACATTTAAGGAACATGTATCTCTAAAATATCATGTAATAGCAACAGCTTCTTTTAAAAATAATTTTTGTTAAAAATATAAATAAAGTTTATTGTCTACTCAATATTCTACTGTGAAATTTGCAATACCAAGAAAAGCTAGAAGTACCACTGTAAAATTGATTCAGCTGATACCACGTTAAACAAAAATTAAATTCTTGAAATTACAGGCATATGTAAAGTACAGATGATAACAAAATTTGTAGCTAGTGTAATATCATTTGTGGCTTAATCTATTCCCATACGGTTTGGCATAGAAGAAAGATATTTGGGAATATCGTTCGGATATAATCCATGCTGCATTGTTGCCAAAATTGATCTGGTGGTGTCTGTCGGACTAGTTTATGTTGTTATAGTTATTATAAATCTGAACTAAAGTTTCCGATTGGTGATAGATCGAGGTAAACAAGCAGAGAAGGAACCAATTCAGACTGGTAAATAATGAAGAAATCTTGAATGTAGCATGCTACATGTAGTCAGGAATTATCCTATTGCAATATAGCTGATGAATGTGCTCAATGTATGACTGGACAACGAAATGTAGCGCAGGTTTCAACATTTTAAAAATACAAAGTTATTTGTTTCATGGATTAGCAATGAGAATGCTTACTAACCCAAACCGTTATACTGGCTGTAGAAGCGTGTAGAGAAGATAAACTTAAAATTTCTAGAGTTTTTGCCCACGGTTATCCACTCTCGACTACGATCATCGTAATATTGCAAGCAGAATTGGAATCTTCAATAAATACAATGCCATTCCTTTCTATTGCTGTTGGCCGTAGCTCGACATCAGTCATAAGTTTATGCACCTAATGATACATTAACTCATGAGGTTTTAAGTCAAGATTAAATAGAGTAATGGACGCCTTGCAACCATTCAATTTAGATGCTAACTACATCGAATGGTACATAGGCATTTCTAGTGATGTGTAACAGACTGAATCCATTGTGCTGTTTCGATTTATAGATGAGCGATCCATCTATGCCATGAACACACACACACATTATATCTATAATCACCATGCAGTAGTACAACGAGGTGTTTGCGATTGGTCTACCATTTCCTCCTGCGTCCAACCATGACTGACCCACATCACGGTTACTGGGTTTCGCCCAACATGATTAAAATTCAAATTTCTTTAGATTACTATTCTTCCGATTGGTCTGCTATTTCCTCCTGCGTCCAACTATGACTGATTCGCATCACTGTTACTGGGTTTCGTAAAACATTATTGAAATTCAAATATCTTTAGGTTACTATTCTTCCTTCGTTAAACTTAGAGACTAGCTCGGAAGATGCTCGATGTCTTCCACAAGACGTAGTTAAAACACACAGATTAGGTAAAAAATAGCATACTTCAAATCTGCATTTTCTTATAGTTTAAATTCTTAAGTTCTTATATTAAGGTATTATTTATGCAAATACAAATTAAGGCTGCAACTGTATAATTAGTTTATAAGTTAGCGATCTGAAATTCGATATATCAGCTGCTGTGTTCAAAATTAACCATGAACTTCCATGTTTGCAAGGATTCAGACTCAATTTTAAATTCTCTGTCTATTTAGCCTTTGTGGAAGTTAAAATTGACTAGGGAAAGATATACAGACAATTAAATCAAACATTAGTATATAATACCAATCACTTTTTACAAATGCTTTCCAAATAAATCAAAATTTTATTCACAAAAATAGGAATGCTGAAGTATTATTAAAGATCACGATGACATTCTCTTAATTTTTTAAAATTATTGTTGTCTAATGACCCTTATTTTTAAATAGACAGGTCTAAATTTTGGAAACATAATTGAATCAAAAGTATCATTATGTTATGTGGTATTTAATATTAGTAACAAGAATGTCCTTCCCATATAATATTCAATTGGCTATGATATTCTCTTACTTGTTCATTCTATTGACTATCTCTATATCTATAGCTATTGACCATTATTTTTCGATATACAAGTATAAATTTTGGAAGCATAATTGAATCAAAAGAATCATTAAGGTATGCTATACTTAATAGTAACAATAAAAATGTTCTACCTATATAATATACACTTGGATGTGATATCCTTTTAAATGAATATGTACATGTGTGTCTAATTATTTTATATTTATTATTCATTTTCAACGTCCATTTAATTTGGTTAATTCCCAATGAACGGTACGCTCCTTGTCCGCCATCTTGTTTTAATAGCGTACCGTACACTGGGATACAGCCGAAATTTAAAAACAAATGTTTTACAATCATATTCAACATTACTCAAGCTTGTGCTAAATTAGTGAAAAATCGAGGGGCATCTTGAAATATAGGTTATCCAAGTATTTTTCCATTCAAATTTCCTTAATTCTCAGTGAACGGTACGCTCCTTGTCCGCCATCTTGTTTTAATATCGTACCGTACACTGGGATAGAGCCATTTAATTTTATTCACAAAGCTTATAAAAAAGATTAATATTTCATTTTCTCACACTCATTGAAATAAATCATTCATGTCAAAAACAAAAGTATTCAACCCCTTAACTATGTTTAAAATTTGATCTAGAAGAACACCATCAGAATTCATATTTGATAACCAGTGGTTTCGAGCTGTTCCAGGACTTGGAGGGGAATATTTTCCGTTCCATAGGCTTGCATTTAAAAATCTTATAAGAAGCGAATCTACAAAGCATTAAAAAACCATCAGGTAAGGTTCGGAATATCAAAGCAGAGTCCATGAAAAGCACGCAAGCTCAGATGATGCATGGCTTCCTTTCTTTTTGGCAAACAAGAAGACGCCAAATAAAAAGGAAACTACCCAGGGAGAGGAAGCGAAACGGGGAGAGGCCCTCCGATGATGGATTGGACATTCACTGTTATGTGACTGGACTTTTGAAGAACGCCATCCCACAAAACGTATAACTCGATGAGCTAGCTGAACACGCGCTCCTAACACTTTTCTGAAACAGCTACTTGAAAATAAGGGGTTAAAATATTACCTGACCGAAGCAGAACGTGAGGCTGACTTTAGCGTTTAAAATTAATTTGAATTTTTAAAAATGAAGACGCATACTTAGTAAAGTTTCGGTTGTATTCTTTTAAATATTTATTTGGTAAACATTCGGTTGTTGTAAGCAATTCTTCCAAAATAAATTGATTATTTTTATTTGGATAACTACATTTATTCATTTGCATTGCAAACTTTTGATTTCTTCATAAGATATCAAAAAGATTACAAGTTGTCATTTTTAGAATAGAATGCTATAGTGTTGCATGATTTAAAATACTTTTTGTGCAAATAAAGCTTTATTTCAATCAGTTTATTTCTAATTACTGAGATATGCGAGTGAAATATCCTTTTCCAGCTAAAAATGTCTATCTCTTTATATATTAGTTAGGGGAAAAAGAAATCCATTATTTTTACGTGAACTTAATGTAACTTCTTTTGGATTCACTTTGTAAAAAGGTTTAAAACAGCTTTCATATAGATTTTTAGGTCTTGCGCGTTACGACTGCTGACATGCGGTTAACTTCGATCATTTTTGATATTTTATAGACATTTTCGACGATGCTGTATCCACATGCGAGGTGCATTTCTAACATCAAAAATACCTAAACGGAATCGATGAAACAAAAATTGTACGTAACTATTTGTTACAGTCTTATATAGGACGATAAACACCTTTCACAATTTTAGCCCCCCGGCTATCTTTTTCGCCGTTACGAGAGAAAAATGTATCGAATTTTCTGTTTGTTGTCTTCGATTTTTAAAACCTTGTACTCGTAACTGAATGGATAAAACAAAAAACCGCAAGAGGATATTTTAGTGTCAAATGTCACCTTTCCAACGAGCTTAAATCTGAAATTGTTTGATAGATTCCTCACGAGATATCGATCACTACAGACGTCTACCGAAAAAATAATGGATTACTTTTTCCCCAACCTAATATATATATATACATATATATATTGGAAAATATTTTAATATCTGGAAAAAATATAAATACAATAAAACAATTAGATAAGATTACTTAAATATAACAAAAAAATTGAACATATAACCAGCATAAAAAGTGAAATTTTCGAAATGAATTTTAAAATTTGAGTTATGTTTTTAAAAAATACGCCAACTTAATATAGAAATATATAGTTTAGAAATATAGAGAGATACAAAAAAAGCTTAATATAATATATTCTTCCGACCTTTATATATAGATTGCTAATTTTAATATGAATATATATAATATAGGATGAATACCATAGACTTTCATTATTTAAACGAGTGGAATTCCGGAATTGTGTCACTAAATTTTACTATATCATTTTACAAATAATTTTGTATTGTGTTTTATATAGCATTTGTGTTTTTAAATTAATTCCAAATGTTATATGCAAATTCTTCAAAATAAAATATAGCTTTTGTTTTAAGACAGTCAGAGAGACTAACATCCAGATATAAGTTTCATTCCATTTCTTTCAGCCGTCTTCATTTCAACTTCAGAAAAACGTTTTGCTAAATATAATTTTTATTTTTATAAATATAGTATATGAAAATAGTATGTAGAACTGTCTCCATTTTACTATTTTACTTTTATTTTAAAAATAATGTCCTTTGAGATATTTTCAAAATCCAAGAAAAGTTTTCAGTTAGTCTTAACAAAAAATATTTGAAGTATCAACTCTAAGTTAAGAATAGAAAATTTGTTTGTAAAATTTTAATATTTGGAGAAATAAGACTAACAAGTTAAAAATTGTCTGCATGGACTTCACATTTTTATTTATGTGTTTCAACACATAAATGAAAATGTGGAAGTGGATTTATACTTTACTGTGAAAATGTTTTCATATAAAATAAAGAAAATCTAACATTAAAGTTATCAACTTGTTTCCGAAGGAAAAAAAATCTAAAATGAGATAAAAACATACGTTTATTTAAAAATATTTTTTTCGACAACTTTAGACGACAATTACTGTCCTACCAACTTAAATAACAATTTAAAGTTTGTATTAAAAATAATTACTATACTTTTGACTAAGCTAATAATAACAAGTTACAACTATTTCATTTGACAGTTTAATAGATAATACAATATGCGTCACATAAAATATAACAGCGTTTAAAATTCTGTTAGTAATTAATTGTGAAAATTGTTTAAAATTATTCAAATAACTGTCATTTTCCATCATGTAATTATTATAACCTTGCATTTTATTCAAATACGAGACACTTTCAATCAAGTATTTATTTTTCCTTTTTCTTTCTCAATGCGTCAATTTTTCATTTCTGATAAATGACTAAGAGAAATATTTCATTAATTTTAGCTGTATTATTCATGATTCTTAAGTTTTTTTTTTATTCTTTAAATTTGAGTGAGTTTATAAGATTTTGTTCCATTTGTCATCTGTTCTATTAAAGTTTATAAATACTTGCTTTGTTATTTTAACTCAAATATTTTAATCAACCAATTAGAGTAACACAAATAGAGAGACAACTAGAGAGAAACACAAGTAGAGAAAAAATGAAATCCAAGTAGCTTCAGTTTTATTCTGGTAATTTGATGTTTCTAAATTCAGTAATTTTTTTTTACAGGTACTGACTCTTACTTATAAGATACTTTACATGTTTTCTTATGAATAGCAAACATTTAATGGCATCGTAAATGGTCATTTAGGCTTTGACCATATTTGTTGTATATTGCAAAAGTATCTCATATAGTTTTATTATAACACAAGGCAGCATCTTCAGCCATTAGATTTTCAAACAAGCTTTAAAAAATTAAAGTTTTTATCAAACATTCTTGATACTCTTCATGGATTGATGGAATATGCATCGTTTTTTTTTTTTTTTTTTTTTAAATTTTTACATGAAAAAAAGGTCTTGCGGATAATAGGCCGCTGCGGATTATATACAGGAAAATACGTACGTTTTTCGTAATTCTATATTCTATTTAACTTTGGTTTTTGATAATCCAAATTTTAACTAGATGGAACAAGATACCCAACATCTTGGTCTGTAGCGCAAGAATGAGCTGGAGAGGATATAAGTCCCTCTGAAAAATGCCCAGGTAGTCCAACATGTGTTGTTGTTACATATGAAACTTGGCAAAACCAACACCACAAGTCACGGATTGGGCGAATGAAGTCAGAAAGAGCGTCTTCCGTTTTTGAACAAAGCATCCCCCTACGAGGGTGAAATACTACTTTTTCTCATAGATGGCAGAACCATCTGAGCCATAGAAGACCCAAGGTCCGCCTCCTAACACTCTCAGATGTATTAATTTGGAATGAGAACATGTAGGACATTGCAACTATGGCATATTTTACGTGCCCCAGTCGCCATTAGCAAACACAACGGATCTTCGGATAAGCCTAGATTCGAACTCATCACCTTCCGATAACAAGAACGACGCCCTTACCAACCAGACCGCCACGATCATCCAGCATGTAATCAACAGAAGCATGTTGCTGTGTCACGTGGAGCATATACTGTCCGTTTTTCATTTCCAGGAACGCTTTCATAAGACAACTGGTAAGACTAGTTACAATTGTGAAACCACTGTCATATGTGAAGGGTTTGAATAATTTCTTTTCATTCACTTATTTACCAATCTTGAATAAAGATCAAAACCATTTGTTATAATTTATGATTTTTTCAATGAATACAATTCCTGAGAAAAGAGTGTAAAAAAATGAATTGAAGTGGTCACAATCCTCCTTTGCAAACAAATCTTCTAACCAGTAACCTTTTGGATGCAAAAAAAAAATTGAAAGACGAAGTTAATTATATGATACATAGTACTCATAAATTTTGGAGGAAATTTGATTAAATTAAAATTAAAATTTTAAAAGAAATTAAAAAAATTTAATTTGAAAAATTAGCTATCAGCTTTCTTATTAAAATAATAATTTAAATAACAGTTACATTTAAATAACAGTTACATATAAAATTTATTTAAAAGGATAATTCAATTTACATTTAGTTACGTCGATTCATGCTAATTCATATAACTTTGATTCATAATAGCAGGCATTTTCTTTCTAGATAGTACTTTAACACTGTATATATATCCATCAAAGTTATTTTGAAGCATTATTTCTTAGAGGAATATTGAAATTTATAAATGAACAATTCACTTTATTAGATGTATAAAATTGATTCGAAAATGAAAATAAATAAATTTTATTGGTGAATTCAAGATACAATTTTTCTTTAAAAGAATAACATTTGTCCTAAGATTCTGAAATTAAATCCGACTTTAAAATTCTGATATGATGCATATAAAAGTAAATAAAGTTTAATTTGCAATTAATTACAAGCATATTATCATTACCCTGAGTGACGTTTTTTTCTGAGACAATATTTATTTTTATATTCACGTATGAAGGAAACACAAATGTATATCATACTTATTCAAACAACAGATGTTATTGGGACTATATATATATATATATATATATATATATATATATATATAGTAATGGATAAAAAATTTACAAATTAATATTAAAGACATTCTCGATAAAAAGCTATTTGCAAAAATAAATTTGATACATATAAGATAAAATGCTGCATAGGATATCATTTAAAGGAAATTTATAACTAACTGAATTTTTAGGATTAACACATTCAAATTTTATTTGCATTATTCGTTAAAACACTTGATAATTTTAAATTTATATCACTTAAATTATTCGAAACTGATATTAAATATTATTTGAAATCATCATCAGAATGATATATGCACACAAAATATAATTATCGTTAATGAATAACATCCAAAACAAAGTTAATATGAGTTACCACCACAAAATACTAATTCAGTATCTATTCATTAAATTAATAGGTTTCGTGATACTATTAAAATCATTACTTAATTAATTTCTGTAGTAGTTTTAAACTCAGGTATCTTTAGGCTCAAATTTGGGAATAACTTAGTGGAATTCAATTTAATTTCATGTCGAGATATCCCAAGGTTTACATTCTGAAAAGGAGAGAGAATGTTTCATCTGCATATATTTAAAGTTACGTTGGGTGCAATTAGAGTTGCATGCTTGAAAGAAAGCTATGAGTGCATCTAAACAAATGGAACGTTGTCATCTTTGAGCACTGTTACGCAAACCACCACTGCAAAGGAATCTCCCAATTTGCATTTTGCATTTAATTGCCCAGAAGATTGGAGGGATCTTGCTTCTTGCTCTCCATTTCTCCTTTCGATATCCACTAACTTCAAGATTTCACGGCTCATTAACTGTAATTGTACGGCTATCTCTCTCTCGACTATGCGTCTTCTTGATATTTCCCGGATACTAATACTCCCGTACCAGTTAATGAAATTCGGCGAGTATTTTCGAGTTCCCAGGGCTGAGCCACTTGACGAGATGATTCTCCCTGTAATCTCTGCCTCTGACACTTCAGGGACCTTCAAGAGGGTATGGAGCAGTATCTGCTGGTACTGAGAGTACTGTGTGCTCTCGAAATGCTCGGATGTTAATTACAGTCAACTCTTTTCAGCTGAACGACATACGGAACGACTCACGGGATTTTGGAAAGTGCGTTTAAAATTCAGACGGTTTGATATCTTTGGATGCTTAGAAAGTCGTACGAAATTAACTAACTGTTAAATGAATTTCTGAAAAACAATAAGGTTTAAGTAAAGATGAGCACTTAAAAAGTGGGAAAATATGATTTAATTCCACATAATTGCATGAAACTCTTAGCTTTCTATTTATAGTATTGTGTATGAAAGGAGGCTGTGGTGGCCTGGTTAGTTAAAGCATCTTTCTCATTTCCGGAAAGTAGTGAGTTCGAATCCCTGTTAGCCTAAGATCCGTCATGTTCATTAATGGCAACTGGGGCATGTAAAACATGTTGGGTCGCAATGTCCTCCCTATTCCCATTCCAAATTAATACCTCTGAGGGTGGTTGGAGTCAGGTTATGGGTCTTCTCTGCCTACAATCTCTAAATTGGAAAACCCAGATGGTGCTGCTCTCTGTGTGCCAAAGATGTATTCCCAACTTCGAATGAGGACGCTCTTTCTGACTTCATTCGCTCAATCCATGGTGGGTGGGTTTGGCTTCGCCAAATATCATAAGTAACAACATGTATAAAAGTTGGACCGTATAAAGTTTGTTTAAAATTAATCACACATTTGCATAATTAATATATTTTCGCGATATTTACATATATGTTTCTCTCTCTGAGCATCTGCATATTTTCACCTTGGAAACATCATTCGCTTTTATACAAAATATAATTTCGTATCATACGGCTTTTCTTCCATAATAACAGAGCTGGTAACCAGGTGATAATCACTATGGTCTACGGTTGGATGATTAATGGTGATTTTGACTTCAACCTCGGGTCTTAGCTTGCAAAATATGATATTTAAATAGAAAATAAAGCTTTCTTGAAATTGAAATGGGATTTCAATTTTACAATGCTTTTTTAAGTAATTTAATAGTTTAATGATTATTTGAATTCTATTACAACTTTTATAGCTGAAATATTTTCCAAAGATTTATAATATTTTGACATGGGCAAACGTATATCTGAGAAATTAGATTCAAATTAACGTCTTAAACTATTCGGTGCTCCTAAATTTTCTACTTTCGTCTTTTTCAAAAATATCATTTCATACCTGCTGCCTTATAATTAAAAACTGATTCGCAATTTGCTATCAATAGGTTTAAAATTGTGATGCAAAAATGGATTACTGATATTTTAATTATGGCCTTTAATTTAATTAGTACTTTTTTTAAAAAAAATATAGTGTATGCTATTATCTAACCAATAACAAAAAATAAGAATGGATTATGGGAAAATCAGAAGGTTTATCAATGTTCATTTCCACAAAAATGTGCAATCTCTGTGAAAACAATTCGCCAATAGGACAGGTGTCTAAAATTTCCAGGAATAAATTCAATACTATTTATAGATTAAAACTATCACAAAATGGGAGGATTAGAAAAATATTCCCCAAACGATATAAATTTTTACAATAATATTTGAGCTTAAAGAAATACTCACATTTTTCTCAAATGTTTCTCGCCCCATAGACTTCCAACTGCTACGTATGGTAAAGCTTCAGAAAAATTAATTGATTTTCAATCCGTAGAGTTCGTTTATGCATTTAAAGATTCAGACTCATCAGTGGCGTCCAATTTTATCATAATCTCCGGAATGAAAAGTTTCACAACTTTGATATTTTAAATTTAATCTTAATACAAACAGGAAAAAAGTTTGGTTTGCTTGTCGCAAGTAATTTTTTTCACAAGAGGAATAATTAGACTGAGATCTAAGGTTTCAAGTGGATTCCTAACTACTACAAACATCCTAGCTAAAGGTGAGATCGAATGCATGAAAAAATGAACAGAAATCAACAATTTTAACAATTCGGTTTCCTGCTTGGCCAATACAAGAAAGAAGCTGTCTTTCCACTTTTAGCATGTACATTTGTCAAGACAAGCGCTTGAATGATTTCTAGATTTTCTTCTTTAGAACAAGTCAGACATCTTGTTGAAAGTCCTTCCAAAAGGCAGAAAAAAATGGATATTCATCTCATATCTAACAGCATTTGATTGTTAAGAAGCAATACATGGTGTTATATTAAATTTGAACAAATTAAAGTCTCTGCTACTAGGACAAATTCTTCGTCATCAGTACCAAAAAATTGCTCATGTTTCGGAATATCATGAGTTATAGACTTATTGCACTATCAATTAAAATGCAGAACATTTAAGTTTTATCTTTTAACACATTGACTACTTATCACGCGCTAGCTCGTGACATGACGATATGGCTGAAGAGCCAATCACGCGCCAGCGCGTGATGTGTGGTAATGTCTTAGTAGCCAGTCACGCGCTGGCGCAGGAAAATCCACTTTTGATTGTTCATTCTCTAGTTTATCTGGCAATGCTTGTAGGGTATTTCTGCTGGTATTGGGCATGGAGATATGATTAGAAACTATCTGTAAATATTTAATTTACAGATATAAAATAATAATATTTCATTAATAATTTTAAATCATATTTCCAATAATTAGTATGTTGGCTTCTGGGTATAATCTACTTCGATGTCAAGGCAATAACTATGATCTCTAGAGATTATAATCTATGATCTCTAGAGGCAATAACCCATCTCTAGAGACTGGCAGTCAATGTGTTAAGATACAGATTGGTAAATTTGGATCGTTCCAGACATAATCTGCTTATATTGTTATTATATCCAGTGAAAAAGCTAATTGCTTAACTATAGTACATCAAAGAATTGTTACATATCAAGTGACTTACATCTCTAATATCGATGACAAAAGGTACATAAGAAACATGCATGGTAAACATTTTACATTTTGCCGGTAAACAATTTTTGAACCTCAAATTCTTAATAATTGTAACAACAAACACAAATTAAACAAATTGAGCAGTTTCTGACATACAGTTGATTTTAACAAGTAAGCTCCTTTTATTAAATCCAACAAATCACGATTTCTGTACTTTATCAACATAGAATAAGTTCATTATGGCTTGAATTTTAGATTTTTATGCCAAGTGCAGCTACGACAGATGACTATCGCTTTCAAATTAATGTCGCGGAATCCTAAGTTTACAGATAATAAAAGGATAATGGTTTATAGTAATGTAAGTGACTCAATTAGTACTAATAGCTTTATTGTAAATATCAGAAATATGTATCATTGGATGAAACAAAAATATAAAGCTTCTGGTGAAAAATGATGAAAATATAAAAAGAAAATGTGTAAAATTTAAAATCATTCTTAATGTAAGCAGAAAGAGGAAATTTGTATACATTTTAATTTCTAAAATATCATTTCTTATGTAATTAGTACTTTTATTTAGTCCAAAATTAAAAAAAAAAGACTGTATCAAAATTTAAAAAAGAAATTTCATTTGGCCAACTTTTTGTTGTAATCTTCATTTGTTACACTAAAATTGAGTTTATTTTATTTAATTTTTGAATGAAAAATACATTTATATATACATTTATTATATTAATAATAAGAGCATTTGTTGTTCGATGCAAGCAAGTAAATTCACTTCAGAAAAGTATGACATATATGATTAGATTTATTTCATTTTAGAGACATAAATTAATTTTTTGAATATATTCTGCAGTTTCTTTTCGTTGATTAGGATAAATATTCAGCTTAATTTATCAGGAGAAAAACACCAATGATATTAGTATGATTGTATATTACCATGGACTAACCAAATTTTTTAGAATAATTCATAATGTATTTAAGAAAATAATTACATATCTATCGATTCTTCTAATAACATACGGAACTTCATACATAATGAACGAATATTGAAAACAAAACAAGACACTTATTCAATAATGAAGTCATAATTGGAATTTCAAATAATTGGAAATTCAGTTTGCATATAGTTGTATAATACGTGTCTTTTGTAGAGAAAATATTTTACATCTGAGGGACTGAAATCCAGGTTTTCCTACGCATGTGTGTGTGTATTTACATTGGTTACTGAAAATTTAAGAAGAACTCAAAAGATAGCAATAACTCTACCCAAAATTAATCGATCTCAATAAAATTTAAATATGTTGATAAGTAAAATGAGATTATAACAATATGAAATTATGTAAAATAGCTCCGCTACGGTCAGAATACGACATTTGCGAGGAGCATAAAAATGGAACAGGTGATATTTGTGTCTCAGAACAAAGCGATAATTGTGGTTGCGTTTTTGAGATTAGAAATCTGGTATAGTGAAATCGTAACAATAGCCTTTTGGCATCACATAACGGAACTAGTTTGATGACGAGCTATTGGAAGACTAGATACAGGAGAAAGTTGAATATAAGAGGATAGATGACTGAATATGAGTCAGTCTGTGATTCATAATCTTTGGCAACAATTTCTAAAAATGGATTTGGCATCCAGTAGGTTCAGCTAAGAACAGTTATGCGCTACCACGAGTGCGGACGACCGATATTGTCATTGTGCCCATGAAGGAATAGAACCACAACTCCTGCTGAATTCAGATGCTAGCTTTCTGCAAACTCCCCAAATTTGGTATCCAGATCAACCGTGTGTCGAAGGCATCGTGAACGTTGCCTTTAAACTTGGTGACCATTCATTTATTTCCCACCACATCATGCCATTGGCGGGAAAAGTTTGTCATGGGCACATCAACATGTCCACTGAACGCATGATCAATGGAGGGCTGTTCTTTTTACTGATGAATCCATGTTTAGTCTCGAAAGCGGTAGTAGGAGTACTTTCATTTGGAGAGAACGTGGAACTCTTTTTCAGCAAAACAAGCATCCTTGGAAGAGATGCATATGAATCAGCCAAAGACTGTGTTTAGGGTGGTTACTCAGTGGTTGGGCACAGATCTTCATGTCTTTTCCTTTGGCAACATTAATGCTCACACCTATCGAGATGAAGTCCTGAATGCTTACCTACATAAGCATCCATGTTTTCATGTCGATAGATACACTTATGGCTTTGCAATAGGTGGTGCTTTCGTCCTATAGGATGATAATGCAAGACCACTCAGGTTTAGCCTCTGGGTGCTTTTCTTGAGCAGGAAACAATCAAACGCATGCCCTTTGCCAGCTCTATTATCGGACCTTAATCCAATGGAGCATGTTTGTTATGCTGTAGGACTACGCGTAGTCGCACTCAATCTGATTGTTAAGATTTTATCTGCACTTTCAACTGCTTGAAAGAACAAAGGCTCGCACTTCCTACACAATTAATAGACCTCCTAATTGAGAGGTTCACAAATCACTGCTTTTTGAGGATCATACTCCATATTAAAAGTACTTTTCCTATATCAAATTTAACCCTCCTATTTGTTCATTGTATGCTAATTTTTATAACACCTTATTTGTCCGATTTTTTTATGCTATTTTGTATCTAACTATGTGTTGTGTTGTTTGTGTAAGTTTCATTAAATTCTACGCATAACTTAAATAATTAATCACAAAAATAATGCAATGTCATTTTTGTAATTTTCTCTTAATTAATTATAATCAGCGTATTTAATATTATTAATATGTGTAATGCAATCATGTCCATTACTCAGATTAATCATGCATCTAAAAATAATGTTCATTACATCGTTCCCATAACTTCATTATTATTAGTTTATCAGAAACACTAATGAATTTGCAAGGGGAAGATGCTTTAATTAAAAGTTCTAGAAAATTATAATATAGTGAGTAGGAATTAAGTTATGAAAATGCTAAATAAAATTAATAACGAAAACTGCAATATTTCAAGCATAGTTTTTGACAACCTTTTAAAGATACTTTTATTACTGGATTGCAAGTATTTTTCCTTCAAAATAAATGTTTGATAAAGCTTTCGCTTTAACTTTTTTGCATATTTTGTTCTATAATAAAAAGACTGCAGGAGAAATGCAATGGGGAAAATGTATCATGTGTTCAAAGATTTCAGAAAGTATTTCTATAATATAATCATAATTTACTCATAATATTGACTTATGAATATATTATCGGTATATTTAATGCAAACAAAACATGTAAGTTAGTGTATGATAATACAATGTAAATCGTAAAATAGCAATGTCATTCAATTTTAACGGTATAATGGTTTTATTGGTCTTCAAATTTGAACTTAACATGACAATCATGTTTACTTGAGTAGATATTTCTAATTCTGTGAACTGCCTTACTTTTTAACAATAAATCAAACGAATAATGATTAGAAAAATACCTTATTCATAATAAAAAACATTTCTCTAACAAAGTTTTGCATATAAAATTTGCCTCATATTTAATTATAGAAAAAAATATTTGTTCTAATGTTGTTAATAACCACCCTGCTGAAAGGAAAATTGTATTAACAGTATTAGCATGAACTATTGAAACAGAATTGTGGGTAATTGTTTTTAATTTTTGTTCTGTGTGAACTTCAATTTAAAATTTTATTCTTCACAGAAAACACTTATCATTTAACAAACGAATCAGAGTAAAGTTTTCTTAGTGCCAAGATTCTTATAACAATTTAACAATCAATAACTTTATCAGGGCAATTTATTTGTAGATCACGAAATTATTTACCGCATCATTATGAACAAAATGTGTTACACATTGTCGAAGCTCACCCAAAAAACCATTAATTTAGGTATGTTTACACTAAAAGAGCGGATATAATTCAATGGGCAGTAAATAAGACAGTTACATGCGTAATCTATTAAGGGTAGTGATTACCACTACCCTTAATAGACTAATAATTTAACAATGTAGCGTAAACACAACCTGAATTTCAAATGATATATAATTTGCCAAACAACGTAAAAAAATAAAAAAAAAAAAAACGAGACCTGTTTGTATTGGAAAAGTTAGTCTCCGTTTCGTTTTCAATGTTCACCCAATTCTAAAAATAATAGAGTACTATATGTATGTCCAAAACAAGATAATTTTTGAGTTATTCCAGTATTTTTTAATGAGCCCGCCGATGTTAGCATTCTTGACTGTTGGTTTCGGGTTAGAATCCCTTTTCAGATATGGACGTTTTCTTTCTCCGTGTTTCCTTGTCCTTTCTCCTGAGATTATGCATGAATGTGGCCCGAAATATAAATGGGTTTGTGGTGGTGTGTCGTGAATAATGCTGCTCACCTCCGTGACTTGGTTCACAGGTGCTCACCGAGTTGCAATCTCTGGCCTTATTGTTGCGAAGGGTCTATCCCTCAGTGACCACCATTAGAAAAAAAAATATTTATTAATGAAATATTTTTTTAAAAATTCTACAGTCTAATAGAATGAATATATTTAAAGGATATTATATGCCCCTTTTTTCTATTTCTTTAAAGACGTTTTGGGTATATACGCACAAACGTTTGAATAGAGACATTTTTCTTAGAATTTAATCACAAAATACATTTTGCTTAAATATAAGGATTACTAAAATTTCAAAAAAATTTCTTTGACATTTTCAATATAAACCTGTATAACTTCATAGCACTAAAGTAATTAACAGCCCAAGATAATCTTGCCAATTATTTCTCAATTAATTCGATAAAGTGTCATTGCATTAAATACATTCACTCCTAATGTAATGGCGCGTTCTGTTCTATCTCAATCAATCATTTGCTTAAACATTTTTTTCATAATTTTCCCATCAAAATATTTTTGTAGGAAATGTGTCATCATATCTAAATATGCAAGTCAGCTACCTAATGCGAGATGGTTCTTGAACCATTTTGGATGTAAAGGTAGTCACAATTTTATATGTTTCATGATTGTAGGCAATTTCACAAATGTTTTTCCTAATTGTTCCAAAAATCTTCTTTGATATTTTCTTTTTGAAATTCAATAAACGATCTTCATCTGCCACAGTGTCAAACATTCACTTCCGTATTGACAAAAGGTCTTATAAGGTCTCACATAGACTTATTTTTTTAGTACTGAGGAATATGAGTTTTTCGACATGTTTATATAATTATAAATTATACATAGACAATAAGAAATTATATAGTGATATATGGTTGAAATGTATTTCTTATAATTCATAAGAAACGTAATAAACTAAGAACAAAGACGTGTGAAAGAAATGTTTATTTATTTTAGTCCATGGTACAGCCTATAGTTTCAAAATTATCCCAGTTTGGATACAGTAATTTCCAACAACTTTTTTTGATAACGATCACTGTCTACTTTTGACATTGTTTCTTAGTAATATTTTTCTGTACCAAAAATGACGAAAATATTTTCAAATTCTTTTCCTTTGGTATATAATTATTAGCATTACTTTACTATCGCATTTAACAAAAAAACGAAATTATATAAAAGAAAAATCTTCGCGGCAAATATGCTGTAATCATACAGCCTATAGCTTCAATATTATCCCAGATTGGATACAGTAATTTCTAACAACTTCTTTGATAACGATCACTGTCTGCTCTTAACATTGTTCTTAGTGACATTTTTTTCTACCAAAAATGACGAAAATACATCAAATTTTATCCCTTTGATATATAATTATCAACATTTCTTTATTATCGCATTTAACAAAATAACGGAATTATTTAAAAACCAATCTTCGTGGCAAATCTGCTGTAATCATACAGCCTTTAGTTTAACTACTATCCCAGTTTGGATACAGTAATTTCCAACAACTTCTTTAATAACGATCACTGTCTACTTGTATTTTTGTTACATTTTTCTGCAGCAAAAATGACGAAAATATTTTCAAATTCTTTTCCTTTGGTATGTAATTATCAGAATTACTTTATAAACACATTTAACAAAATAACGGAATTATGTAAAAAAAAATGTCTTGACAAATATGCTGTAACCAATGAGATAAGCATCTACTAACACAGTTAAATTTAAGATTAAACTATACTAACATCACTTATTAAAATAACTTAAAAATATTAATTAAATGAGGATTTACAATTAATTATAAAAATAATTAAACATACATTTAAGTGAAACTTTGTATGCATGGTATTTGATTCAAAAGAATTGTTACAAAAATATTGTATTTTATTTATTTTAAATAACGATTCCTATCTGAAACGTTTATTCAAATATGGTTTTAAAATGATCAGAAGGTATCTTAGAATAATAGTTTTGTTTTTCATGAAAAGTTTGTTTTGAAGAAAGATCAGTAAGTTAAATTTCCTCAGCTTAAAATAACTTTTTCTAAAGTTTCCGTCTATTAAACAAATATTTATTTTAACATTCACAGTAAAAATTACTTCATTTTGTAAGTATTCAAATACAGTTTAGCAACTCTTATGGTATTGTATTTTTAAAATAAAAAATTCTAATGAAAGAAAAGAATACAGAGATTTCCTAAGCTACTTGAAAAGTTAAGTTTAATTGTGAGTAACAAAAGAAAATATTTTTTATTAGAAAACGTTTTAAGGTGTTTTTAACATGTTCACCAATGTTCTATAACTGGCTTGTTTAAATTTATACACTTTTCAGCACAAACTAAATTTATTTCATTATTTTTTCCTGCAACAGTTTATCTAATTTAAAGGTATTTGTAAAATAAATTTATGAATTAAATCACAATATGTCAATGCAAACAAGAATTATTCGAAGAAAAAACTCAAAGACTGTATATTCATTCTTCATAATTATTATTATTTTATTATTTACGAATAGAGTAAGTATAAATGGTGAACAGTTGAATATGTTAGCACCAAAAGCTCATTTTTTTTTGGTGCTAATATATTGATCCGTTGACCATTCATCAATTAAAACACACGTTTTTCTTGTGATTGAAATTTTTTTTTTTTTTTTTTTTTAGAAAATAATTTTATGGTTTCCATCATTTCCACAATAAAGTCAATAAATAAAAAGAAAACTTCAAAGAATATAATTGCTAAAAATCTTTTACACGTTATCAGGAAACAGTCACTACTGATCGGACAATTATTTACCAATATTTTTACACCTAAGATAAATCGTCTGATGTTGCCAAAAAATAAGCAGAAATAATTTTGGACAAATTAATGCCTTATTACTTTCTTATCAGCTAAAATTTAATTTAATGTATCTTCTAAGTTTATTGATTGTTATATTGTTAATAAAATATTTACTTTTAATTATTATTTAACCATCAAAAATTAAACCTTTTATTTTTGTTTATATATTTTTATTAATTTTGGAAGAATTCCGTAGATAACATATATGTCTGATATATTATATTTTTATTAATTATATCTTTGACATTCATTAGAGATTATGTTAACTCAAGAGTAATACAGCTAATTAATGACTCTTTAAATGGAAAATAAGAAATTAATTTTCGGTAAAATATTAAATCCTTCCACTTTCGTGTGTGTATTTTTCATTGTTTCATACCTTGTGTTTCTGAGAATAATTAAACAAATAACTGAAATGCACAAACTTCAACTAAAGTTATATTTATTGTCCTGTTTATTTGTTTTGACAGAACAGTTTTAAGAATATTTTTACTATAAGTTCATAGAATTTAAAGAAAAGTATTTATAAGTTTTAAATTCCATTTATTTAAACAAATTTTATTTTTAAACAAACTATAAAGGGTATAAAAATGTGTATTTGTATTAATAAAAGAATTTTTAAATAAAAAGTTATTTTTAATTTTGCTTAATCCTTTATTGTTATTTAAGTAAATATATTTAAGCAATTGCATTTATCATTTGTCTGATTAAACTGATTAAAATCAATTTAAACTTCTTAATAACCGTTATTTATTTTACATTTTTCATCAAAACTGTAGCTATTTGCGAAAAATATTATTAAATTCTCCATTTCTGCTCTAATAATTATCATTAACAAACTATTTTGATTAATTATAATTATAAAAATAAAGGAAAAAAGAGGAATTTAAAAAATAATGTGTATTTGTGCCTCAATTTTCCTTTGAGAATTAACAGAACTTTTTAATATTCAATTTTTTACTCAGTAGTTATGTTAACGATCTCAAATGAAATTAAAGTTATAAAAATAACGCCCACAAATACTTCTTGCTGTAGGAAAAGATTTACGACAATAATATGAATGAAGGCATCAAAATATTATTCACAATAAGAGAAAACTCTTTACAGGAACCAATACAAATCACATTACATTAATTAATGAATTTGATAAATAAAGAAAGAGCCATAAATATATAATATTGATATAATATTCAGATGAAGTTCATAGGGATGACAGTAAAAGCTGACATCAAGAGGGAAAAAATATATCAAAACATGATGTCATAGGAAACATTTATTCAAAGAAATTAAGGAAGTAATTATTATGATTGGAAGATTTAATATTGCAAAACTTTTTACTGTGTGTGTGAATAAAATGAATTCCCTTTATATCACACATAATGTTGCTTCAGAATTGTGTAACATATGGAAAAAAGGCAATGTCTATTTGATGTATGAAAGAAGTCTGCTCCAATTTTGAATTTGTGTGGCAAAACTAATCGTGTTAATGATCAAAATTTATTATTATCATTTATTACATGCTAATATATTGCATGAACTGTTTATAGAAACCTTCAAATACTTAGAGGCAATTAATTACTTTGATTGCGACTTGCCTCTTCCGATTCTTGCTAATGTATTAAATGAGCTGTTCATAGAAATCCTTGGATACTTAGACTATATTTATCATTAGTTTGTATTACAATGTATTATATGAACTGTTCATAGAAACTTTTGAATACTTAGAAAATTTATCATCATCATTTATTACATGCTAATGTATTACATGAATTGTTAATAAATCTTCGGATATTTAGAGGCAAGTCCCAACCATAAAAAGAAGTCTGTGCTAATTCTGCATTTATGTGGCATACCTAATAAAGCGCTAATTATGAAAACTTATCATAAGTATTTATTACATACTAATATATTACATGAACTGTTCATAGAAACCCTTGGATACTTAAAAAATTTATCATTAGTTTTTATTACATGCTAATGTATTACATGAACTGCTTATTGAAACCTTCGGATACTGAGAGGCAGAGAGTCAAGAAAACAATTCTATTCCACCTAATGTTACCTTAGCCAATTATCATTATTAACATACTAATATGTAGTAAGTTATTTAGAAATATATTAAACACACACACACACACACACACATATATATATATATATATATATTTATTTATTTCTAATTGCGGGAACCCTTGAGCAAGTAAGTACATATTAGCCCAATTGCCGCAACGAGGCCGAAAACTGCTACTCATTTTATCATTACCCGGTGGGCACCTGTGAACAAAGTCAAGGAGGTACGAGTAGCATCACCCACGCCACTCCACCACAAACCCATAGGGCGGGCCACTTTCATCAATCATCTGAGGAAAGGACAAGAATCACTGTGAGAAAGTACATCCATACCCGAGCCAGGATTCGAACCACTCAGGTCCTCCCCATCCATAGTCAGTTACGCTAACCATTAGACAGGTTGGGCGGTTTAATATATATATATATATATATATATATA
>JAPDSC010008643.1:0-18845 GCA_026290005.1 Latrodectus geometricus | reverse complement strand
ATATAATGTACAGGAAATTATTTTACATTCGAAACTGATTAATTTTGATTCTCATTATTTTTTATTAAAATTATATTCTGGGAGACAGTAACACTTTACACTAAAATATTTTGCTAAATGAATGTTGCAGTGAAAGAAATATTTAATTTTACATTCCGACACGTTTCATGTGAATTTGCAAGCATTTAAATACATTATTCTTTACTTTTCATCCCAAAATGCTTTGCAATTTAAAAATATTTAATTTTTTTTTATGAATCCCACTGAAACCTTTCATTGCCCCACCATAACCATGTTATTTCCTTAGAAGCGATAAGATGCTACATACATAAGCGCACATTACCGACTCATGTTGTGGAATCATTCATAGTAACTAATTACACTATTTTGAATTCCTGGAGGAGCATTGAGCATCCTTTATCTACTTATCAGTGCAGGAACACAGCTGATTCATTGGTATTGAAACAATTCCGCAATATTAATTGCATGAAGCATGTACTTAGTATTCGGTTCCGATATGAGGGGGATCAGCTTGCTTCACGCTATGGTCACTCTGTCCGCTCCAAATGGTGGGCATTGGGAACCTTTGCATTTCTCAATACGTGTGAAGCACGTCGTATATTATTCCATCCACTAAAGTGCGTTTGCGTGAGTATAAATTCCACAAATTAATACTCTGATTACGTTATGTGATGGAAAAGGATATTAACGATACCGTAGTGAACTTCAAATACAAATATTTATAAGACATTTTTTGTTATTTAATTCATAAACATTAATGTTATTTTTAATACTTATATCATTGAAGAGAATTATTTAATTAATTTACAAATCTTTTGGATATATTTTTAACTTTCATTTTATTATTTAATATGAAAAACTCATGTTAAAAATCTTATATTGATTTATTTATACATACCATTTGAATACTTAGAGAAATACCTCAGTAAAAATTAGATTTTTATTATATTCGTTTCCATAAAAACATTTCTCGTGACTTCCGTTGCAAATTTAACATACTTTTAAATATAATTAAAAAGTGTCTGCTTATGGTCCCGGGTTCGAATCCCAATTTGCTCACGGACGTTTCCTTCCTTTCTCTCTCTCTCTCTCTCTGTATTTCTGTGTCCTTTCTTCTAAGATGATGGATGAATGTGGCCCACCCTGTAAATGGGTTTATGGTGGTGTGACGTGGGTAATACTACTCGCCACCGTGACTTGGTTCACAGGTGCCCACCGGGTAACGCTAAATGAGTAGCAGTTTCCGGCCTTGTTGTGACGAAGGGTTATTCACACAGTGCAAAAGTTAAAAACTTCAGCTTAAATGTTTTATTAAAATTGATACATTTAAAGTGAGATTTAAAAAAGATGACACGTATTCATTGTCCTCATTATTTGTATTTGAAAAAGAATGAAACATCATTCTAATAGAGATCAATTTAAATAAGGAATAGTTAAAAATGAACATCTATTATCTTCTTTATCCAAGAATACAATAGCACCTTTTTAATAAATGGTTGGCGCTATTGCAGTTAATCATCGAAATCAAAATTAGTTTATCAGAAATTGTTTCAATTATTATCAGTAATGTATGTATCACGTAAGATACTTAAATAATGAAGGATGATTTTAATAAAAGTATGCATAAAGTTAACAAAATTACTCATTTTTGTTAATAACATAAAACCTCAATTATTTTAGACTATCCATTAAAATCTGCACTACCACAAAACAACCCAGCGTATTTAGTAATGAAAAATATTTAATGTAATAAATTATCAGATTATTATGTTGTTTTTTATGGAGGTGAATCTAAATTAGTCCAGTTTCAAATAACAGTTAATAAACTGTATGAAATTTGATTTCTTAACCGCGGTGGTTCTAAGTCGCGGTTGCCTGATTAATTAGAATGTCGCTCTCGTTACCGGAAGATAGCATGTTCAAATCTTAGCTGAAGATCCATCGTGTTCACAAATGGCAACAGGAACGTAAAATATGTCGTCATCAAAATGCTCTCCATGTTCCAATTCCATATTAATACATCTGGGTGTGTTTAGAGCCAAGCCATGGATCTTTTCTGGCTTCAATCTCTAAAATTTAAGATTCAGATGGTGCTGTCATCTAGGAGCCAAGGTCGAACTTCCACCTTTGTATGGGGGTGTTTGTTGAAAAACGAAAGACGCTCTTTCTGACTTCATTTGTCCAGTACCAATAATGATTTCCAGACTTGGTTTCGCCAAGTATCATAAGTAACAACAATTTTTGTTCAAAGTAAATCCCTCTAAATTCATTATTATGCATACTAGAGGTAGCCATATTCGAAACATGTTCTTACAGAAGATAAAATTTAAATTAAATAGTGGTTGTTTCTTGTTAAATACTTTGATTGAAATAAATTGGTATTTCAATTCATTTATAGTATTCAATTCCTATATGAATGCTGATTAAATGTTTCCAAATTAAGATCAAATTTAAAAGCTCTTTTAGTAATTTCTTGTATAATCATTAATTTATAACATAATGACTCGATATTATGGATGTTTCATTAGTTATCATGAAAGTGAAATATATTGCACAAGAAATGCTTCCTTAAATATATATTTAATGAATGGTGCATTCTTATATAATATATTTTTAAATGATGTTTCATTTCCTCTATATTTTAACACAGATTTATTATTTTACACTTAAAATCAGTCTTAGAATATTTTTTTTAAAATAATCCTTATCAAGTTAATAAAATATAATGAAAAAAATTCTTGAATTGTTAATAAAAGTATTATGCCATTACACATTATGTTTATAAATAATATATATATATATATATATATATATATATATATATATATATATATTAGTTAATATTATATATGACACACATTGTGATTTATAATACTTTATGAGTACTGATTTATGCATTACTTTGAAATTAAAATTAGTATTTGTGACTGAAAGGTAAATGTAATTAAAAGAAATATTATTTTACTATATATTTTTTCTTCTTTAATTGGTTAGATTGCTTTCCATCACGTAATAAAACAACTGATTTTAATAAGATTGGAATAAAATTTGTAAATCTGCTTATAAATGAGAATAATTTGTAAATCTGCCCATTAAATTTGCCTATAATATTTGCCCTTTAAGTAAACAACAGAATCCATTCTTCCAGAGGTTATTGGATTCCATGCAAAATGCAGATGCTAACAATTCATATTTTATTTTAATCTTCAAAGACTGCATATTCTTCTAGGAATATTTATATTAGATAAATTCAAAATGATCAGCTTGTTAATAACTCCTGAAGATTTTTGCAACAAAGAAAAACTAGCGATGCATCATCGGAGGCTCTGTTTTCTTATTCTTAATTCCTCTTTCAACCCCATGTATTATTTTTCGATATTCTAAAGTCTGTGCTAAGGAAAAGAAAAAAAAGAACTGTTTTTCAGGGCTTTTATCTCAAAGAAAGAAAAATTGTGGGAGGGCTTTTATTAGATTTTGGTTTTCGGGAAGAAATCATTTGAAACCGCTGTTGCCACTCGGGAACAAGAACTTTGAAGTTTTTGTTTTCATTTTGAGTAGATTATGCTTTTTCATAAGTATTTTTTTCTTTTTTTTTTGTCTTTTCGGACGCACTGCTTAGAAAAATGAAGAATGACCTTTCGCTTGTTCTTTTATACGTTATATCCGATCATGTTTAAGGCTCTTTACCCAAAAGTTTGGCTTCCTTTCAAGCTTTAAAATCATCTCAGAAAACAACTTTGGGCCCCTTTGTTCTCCCTCTCTTCGTAGGCATGCTACGTGAATACATTTTCTTGATATCGTAGCCTTTTGTTCGACTAAGTTGCCGCATCCGAAATGGTCAATCTCTCAGAAAAGCCAGCCTTCTGCTTACATAAATCTCCACAACCTGCGTTCCATAAATTCATCGCATCGAATTTAAAAGTATTACAGAGGACTTAGCAGACATCTCTTCTGCCTGAATTCTTAATAAGATATTTTAAATCTCTCATATAGGAAAATTTACTGTCATTGAATTTAGATCACAAGATTTGAATAGGAGTTTCGTTAAAGAATATTCAGTTTTATCTTTAAATATATAATTTATGGTAAATACTTTTATGAGGAAATTCTGTATCTAGTTGACCTGTATTTTTATTAAAAATCTCGAAGCATACAAAATATTAATAATAACTCCATAAATCTAAATTTCTTGTTAACTATTTTGTTAAGCGAGATCTGTTATTAATTATGTATATAAAGCCATTATAAATTGTTTTTACAAATTAAGAGAAGTGTTGTTGTTGTTGCTTATCATCTTGGTCCACACCAGGTCCAGAAGATCTGGCATAGGATAGTTTGCAGCTTCTTTTTTGGAGAAGAACCACAAGGGCAGAAGACTGACTTGACCTCAGAACACACATGCCATAGGTATCCATTTATAGGGTAGGCAACCATTCATACTCCATTCATACAAGGAAAGGACAAAGATAGGATAAAGAGAGAGAGAAAGCACACTCACACCCTAACCGGGATTCGAATCCAGACCTCCCTATCTGTATTCAGCCATGCTAACCACTAGACAGAGTAGGCGGCTATAAATTAAGAGAAGTGATATTACTCATCCAGAAAAATAGTAATTACATAGGAACATAGAGCCGCATTCCACTCTGAGAGGCAGAAAAGAGAGCTTGAACATACAACAGTGTTGGGTAAGCGAATGAGCGATACCCAGGTTTCACAATTATATTTATTGTTAAATGAAAAACTCACAGCAAATGCTCAAAATACCCGCCACGTTTGTCGTTGCGCAGTTGACACCAGCAAAAGTACGAATGGAGCATTCTGTCGAAGATTCTTGGTGTCATGTTAATTCTGCTAGCGGCAACAACGAATATCAATGTTGTTGATTTGCTCAACGAGATCAACAACGAGATCTTCAGCTGAATCCGCAAGCGGCCCATACAATAGAGAAATCATGTACCTCCAGAAGAAAAAGTTCAGTGGGTTGAGGACCGGTGAACAAGGAGGCCAAGCCACAGATACTCTAGGTCCAATCAATCGTGCGGGATAACACTCAGGTCAACTTTTGGAGGATATTATCCAGATAATACTTGAAGCCATACTGTTGCGCTGTTTTTAAAGACAATGTCTCTGATTGGCTTTCTCCGGTAACCAATAAGAGCAAAACGTTACTTCTTCTGTGTGGAAATTTGCATACGGTAAATTTGTGATAGATTCTTGATGCATTTCTGTTTTCCTCTCAGAGTAGAATGCGTCCCAATGTCCCTCTGTAATTATTGCTTGTATGAATGAGTACTTTCACCCCTCATAATTTGTAAAAACAATTTATAATCACCCTGTATATATATATTTACAAGGAAAATTTATTTCATTAGATATTAAAAATATTTCATTAAATTTACAAAAACTCAAGCATCTATTAAAATTTACAAATTAACTTTCTCATCAAAAAGAAAACCACATCAAAAACAGAATATGTATTTATTTATTTATTTGACTAATCTAAAACATCCAAAATCGACATTTTTTATAATATTTGAACGAGAAGCAATTATATATATATATTAATGCTATTTTATATAGAGAATAGAAAACAAAATTTAATTTATAATAATTAAACCAAAATGATTTATAAATATATTTTAAAGATAAAAAAGACTGTTAAAGGAATATCAATCTAAAACAAAATGTAAGTTTATTATTTTGAATTATAATCTAAGTTTTCAAAGTATCTACATATTTAATAATAATTGAACAAGAATTATTCATTTTACATAATAATATGCTCTAAAAGAAAATTAAAAAATACGAACAGCATTGAATTTATAATCACTGGCTAAAATAATATATAATTATTCCAAGGGATAAAATATTTTACTGATTATTCAAATTACCATATTTAAATATTACACAGAACGCATGAAAAAAAAAATTCAGTTTGTAAATAAATAAAGTTAGCTGATCACAATGTCAGAGAAAATAATTTAATTGAATGAAACAATCACATAAAAATGATTAAAGAATGAGAAATAAAAATCAATAAGAATTGAAAGAAAAATGAATAGATATTCGAAACGACTTAAAAACGTTGTCGAAATAAGAGAAAAATATGCAAAAGATAGAAAAAATCTAAATAAAACAGTGGCAAAATAAAAATCACCAAATCATGAACACATAAAATTACCATATCTATTTATGCACATGCTGAAACAATGAAAATCGCAAAGACTGAATGGCTAACAAATTAAAAATAAAAATATCATTATGTACAAAGGCTTCAATTTATGGCATATAATTAAAAATAAACGAAACAATTTGCATTTAATTTTTTTTAAAGTGTTACAAATATTTAAAATGTCCAATGTTATAAATTATTTTTACAAAGGAAAGAGATGATTTATTATCTTTGAGATAATTTTAAAAGAATGCTTGGTTGGCTTATGAACAGAATTAAAGCTATTTAACATCCATTTCTAAAATTCGTAAAGCTTGTAAGAAAAAAAACTTGAATTTTACTTCTGATGCAAATATTTTTGGTTTTAGTTTTCCGCCATTTTTCTTTTATTGTATAATGGATGACCTAACAGTCTAAGGATGAAATAAAGCATTTTAATGCCAACCTCGTAAATGACATGAAGTCCGGTTTTTTCATAAATAGTGAATCGCGCACTCACATATCACAAGGTAGAAGCTCTGAAAAATCACAAGCACCCATTATGACATAAGTGAATAAATCATAAGCGTAGCCGTGGTTGCCTGGTTGGTTAGGGCATTGTTCTCGTTACCAAAGGGTGGTGAGCTCGAAACTCTGCTTAGCTAAAGATCCGTAGTGTTCACTAATGGCGACTGGGGCACTTAAAATATGTCGGGTTGTAATGTCCTCCATGTTCCTATTACAAATTAATACCTCTGTGAGTGGTTGGAGCCAGGCTTTGAGTCTTCACTGGTTCCAATCTCTAAATTGGAATATTCAAATGGTGTTGCTCATCTATGAGCCAAAAGTCGTACTTCCACCTTCGTATAAGGGTGCTCTATGCCAAAACGGAAGACACTCTCTCTCTCTGACTTCATTCGCCTTGTCTTGGGCGGGCAATCTTGGCGTTGCCAAATGTCATCAGAAACAACAACATCATAAGCGCATGATCGATCTTCCATTACTCACCAATGACTGAGAAAAACCAAGGTCATTTTGCAATGACAACGGCATTAGCCCGTGTTCAGTCCTAGACTGATGTCTTTGAATAAGCATATAGATGAATTACTTTCAACTGTATCAGTGTATGTAATATATGTGATAAATATAAAATGTAATTAATCCAAATATATTTCCCACGGTATGCATGACCTGATAAATACAACGAGCGTGACTAAGGCAATTTACATTTATATGGCTAGCATAATTTACTTCCACTGATGTATGTGATTTTAAGAAAGATTGAAGTAATTACACAAAGAATTTTAGGCTATTGTAGAAAGCTGTAGCGTAACCAGTAATCACCTGTAGCTTTAGCTCATATTTTTTTTTATATTATTCTGTCTTTCGACAAATAAAATCATATTCAACAGTCACAACTTCTGCGTAAATATAATTAAGTTAAATTAAGGAATATGTGAAATATATTTCAGATATGGAGACATTGGTGATTTAATTTCTGTCCGAAACAGTTAATAATTGAATAACAGTTATAACTGTAAATAATTGAAACTTTATTCATTGTTATTCATGGCGTTTATAAGCATAAATAACTATTTCAACCCAAAGCTAAGCAAGTTGTTCATTTTACAAAATGTTATCCAAGAAAGACGCGAGTTTATTACTTTCAAAACTCTTGCTGATTCTTAAAAGATCTTTTGAGAATTTAGAATGATTTGTAACTACTTATCGATTGGTAATACACTACTGGCCATTAAAATTGCTACACCAAGAAGGCGACATGCTACAGACGTGAAATTTATACGAAAGGAAGAAGGTGCTGTGATATGCAAGTGATTAGCTTTTCAGCGCATTCAGACAAAACGGGCGCCAGTAGCGACACCTACATTGTGTTTTGAATGAGGAAATTGTTCCTCATACACAAATTGCATTTGAACGTTGTTGCTTGGTGAAAAGTTGTTGTGATGCCTCGTGTAAGAACGAGAAATGCGTACCAGCACGTTTCTGACTTTGATAAAGGTCGAATTGTAGCGTACCGGGATTGCGGTTTATCTTATCGCAGTATTGCTGATCGCGTCCGTCGAGATCCAATGACTGTTAGCAGAATATGGAATCGAGGGGTTCAGGACGGTAATACGGAACACCATGCGGGATTTCAACGGCCACCTTTCACTAGCAGCCGAGAAGACAGGCATATTATCCGCATGGCCGTAATGGATAGTGCTACCACGTCACGAGCCGTGAGTCAAGAAACGGGGTCATTTGGAAGACAACAAGTGTCTGCACGAACAGTTCGACGACGTTTGCAGCAGCATGGACTCTCAGCTCGAAGACCATGGCTGCAGCTTCCCTTAAAGCTGCGTCATAGACAAGAGCGCCTTCAATGGTGTGATCAACGACGAACCTGGGCGCACGAATGTTGAGACGCTCTTTTCAGATGAATCCAGGTTCTGTGTACAGCATAAGTGTTTGATGTGATGGTCGCATAAGTGTTTGGCGGCATCGTGGGGAACGCACACTGGCAGCGTGCATTCGTCATCGTCATACTGGCCCATCACCTGGCGTGATGGTATGGGGTGCCATTGGATACACGTCTCGGTCACCTCTTGTTCGCATTGATGGTGCTTTGAACAGTGCACGTTACATTTCTGGTGTGTTACGACTCGTGGCTCTACCCTTTATTCGAGCCCAGCGAAACCCTACGTTTCAGCAGGATAATGCCCGACCGCATGTTGCCGGTATTGTACGGACCTTCCTTGATACGGAACATGTTCGGCTGTTGCCCTGGCCAGCACGTTCTCCAGATCTTTCACCAATAGAAAACGTCTGGTCAATGATTGCCAAGCGACTGGCTCGTCACTAAACACCAGTTACTACGGTTGATGAACTGTGGCATCGTCTTGAAGCTGCATGGGCATCTGTACCTGTACATGCAATCCAATCTCTCTTTGACTCAATGTCCAGGCGTATAACTGCTGTTATTACTGCCAGAGGTGGTTGTTCTGGGTACTGATTTCTCAGCATCTATCCAGCCAAATTTTTTGAAAATTTAATCACATGTTATTTCTAGTATAATATATTTGTCCAGTATCTGCATATTTTGTTATCTGCATTTCTACATGGTGTAGCAATTTTAATGGCCAGTAGTGTAAATATAAAGATATCATACAAGATTAATAATATGAGCTGCAGTGCACAAAATATTTAAATTCACTCTTTATTTGAAGATTTTTTGTTTAAATAATTTATATTAAACACTAACTGTTATTTCGCGTGATACATTTTTTGAAGTTGGCAAGCTAATTTTATAAAAAAGCAGAATAATGGTATAAACATGGGGATTTAATTAATTTTAATGAAATGCATTCTTTAAATATACATAAAGGTATTAATTATATGCATTTTACTATGCTGTTTCAAGTTTATATCGCCACCCAGCCTGTTTAGTGGTCAGCGTGCCTGACTGCGGATAGGGAGAATCTGGGTTGGAATCCCGGTTCGGGCAGGGATGTACTTTCTCTCTTCTTTCTCTCTCTGTCTGTGTCTCTGTCTCTCTCTCTCTGTTTGTCCTTTCTTTGTATGAATGGTTGCCTATCCTATAAACGGGTTCATATCTCTTGTGTGTACTGAGGAAGTCAGACTCCACAACAAATTATGGTTCTGTTGGAAAACTAGAGCGGCGCACCCTTTATTGCCAGCCTGGTAGGCACTCAAAAAAAAAGTTTATATTAAATTTGTTTATTTTCATTCTCAATGAAACAAACATTTAGTATCTACCTTATAAAATATTACTTCCATTAAATATATATGCAAATATTTTAGTAATTAAATAAAATAGTTAACCTATTATATTAATATTTACCTATTAGAAATAAATTCAAAGTAAAATAAATATAATGATTTTTAATTTACAAAGGTGAGTTGTTATTACATTCAGGTCTTATATAAAACATTACCAATGATACTATTAATTTATGATTTTAACAAATAGAAAATAGCTCTAAAGAACAAAAATTCCCAACTGATAATATAAAATTCCTAAATATTGAGGGATTTTAATCATATAATGCCAGATCTTAATGTAATATAATTTTTTCATGTAACTTTATTTCAATCGATAAAGGAATGGATATTCAGATTGCAACACTAGAATGGAATCATTTGCATGAACAAAAATCTTGTGAAATGAAAAGTTAGGTTGGGATATACGAATGGTTCCATCGTACTTACATTTTAATGTTTTTAAATGATTCCAAAGAGACTGATGACATACGAAGCACTGTAAACGAATAATGTAATGAAGTAAATTTCTCTGTCTGAAATCGTTTTGTGGGGTCGGAGGCTTCATATAATATCATGCTCGGTTCGTATACGAATAAGAAATGTTCATCAACTATTGTTGGAATAAGATAGAGGTAAAATAAATGTCTAAGACCGTGGTGGCCAGGTCAGTTAGGGCGTCGTTCTACTAACCGGAATTTAGAGAGTTCGAATCCTGCGAAAATTCATCGTATTTACTAATTGCAACTGGGGTACGCAAAATACATCGGATCGCAATGTCCTCCATGATCCCATTCAAAATTAATGCCCCTGGAGATGTTAGGAGCCAGGCTATGGGTCTTTTCTGGCTTCCTATCTCTAAATTGGAAGGCCTAGATTGCTTTACCATCTATGAGTAAAAGTCATATACAACTTTGGCTCATGTTCAGAAACGGAAGACGCTCTTTCTGGCTTTATTAGCCTAGTGTGATAAGTAACAACAACTGAATTCTTTCGATAGAGAATAAATAATTCGCTAAATGATCAAATGTCTCACTTTTTTCGGAATCCGAGAAAGTGTCATGCGAATTTTGTTTCTCAGGAAATTATTTTAAGTTGAATTCATTTAATAATGAAACAGAATACCAGAATTTCGCTTACATGCATGCAAGGAAACAAATTACGAATAATCAAACTAAGGCTTCCCGTGAAAATAGGAAATTGAAAATAATTTTCAAGAGTTTATAAAAATATAATTAAGAAATTCTGTTTGTATACATTTCTAAATAGAAGAATTCCAATATTAAGAGCTCTGAAAAGCTATAATATGTTCTTTTTATTGAAATATGAAACAATAAACATTTGAAATAATTTAGAATGATATTCCTACTATAAAAATAATGTTTTATTTAAAATTCCCTAATAGTAAAAATCTTTTCCAACATTTTACTAAGTAATTTTAAAATTCTATAAACACCAAAAAATAATCAAGAAAATATTTAATTTTATCTTCGAAGTAGACGTTTAAAAAGAAGTCTAATGTTTTCACAGAAAAGTCTTTTCGTTGATTTTCTGACAGGGAATGTTGTAGAGTTAAGAGTACTTATTAAGTTTGATTGTTCAACCTACTGGAACTTCATAAGATCCTAGATTTTGTTCGAAAACAGTAATGTGAATTGTTCAGAAAAATGATTTCCTGGGCCAAATCCTTCTTAAACTACATTATTATCGGTGAAAAAAATCGCATCTATTCTTTTGGGTCAAAAACATTTAAATAATCATGAAAATGGTGTCGAAAGATGAAGCGAATCCGAAAAGACAACATCAAAATCATTTAAAATAACGTCATATTCATTGTTTTCATTGATTGTCTCAGACAAAGAAAACAATGAATATTACGTTACTTTAAATGATTATCAAACTTTACAGGATGGTGAAATAATCAACTTTATTAGTGTCTCTAAAATCATACAGAATTCTTAGACAATCAATACAGTTTATTAGGATTTTGAATAATAAGATCCTACCTAAATAATAGATTATCAATAGAGATTATTATTTAAGTGTTTACAGGGATTATTTTGTGTAAAGCAGTTTGAAATGTGGAAGGAAAACCACGTGATTGGTAATGCCTCCTCCCATACTGCAGCTGTTATTTGTCAACACTTACAACCATACTCTCTTTCACAAACGCCGAATTTTTTGGTATGAAACCACGTGGCGTTTTCTTATTCATCCGGTTAATATTGCCTCTCTATTATTGTGTTGTGTCTATTAGTTAGAGAAAAAATACCAAACTCTGAACGGCTTTCGTGAAAACGTGTATAAAGAAAGTTTTTATAGTTAAAAAAATATCTTCAGAAAGGTATAGAAATAAAGAGAATTTATTGATTAAGTTAAGATATAAAATTTGACTAATATAATTAATACATTTTGTTTTATGTCACCATTTAGAGGAATTTTTATAACACAATTAAATGTTATTATTATTCATTATAAGAAGCTAAAAGCAATGCGAAAGAAGTCATCCTTATGCATAATTATTGAATATTTATTTCTGTTATTTACTGAACTATTAAAATCTTCATTACAACTGTATTTAAATTTCTTAATTAAGGTAATGTTTGATTTTTCTGTTTTCATTTATCGGATCATTTAAACGAAAAAAAATAAATAAATAAAATATTAATTCGTATAATAATAATATGAAAGTTTCAAGAGTTATTTTTTTCTCTGTTCTTTAGCACGGAAACTTACTAATAAACGTATAACAGCATAAAATTTTATTAAAAAAGAGTTAAAAAGTTTTCTCTGAAGGAGAAAGAAAATGTAGTGTATGAATATATTATTAAACTTTTGAGAGAGAGTTGTCGTTATTTTACTTATCTTCTTCATGAATAATGAAAAGGATTAATCTTTAAATTTAAACTGACAGCCAATTAAAAATTAATTAATTTTCGAGCTTAAGACCTGCAGTGGCAGGCTGTGTTATTAATAACTTTGCAGGAAACAGACCGCCCCATGTTTAATTTAACTGAAATTTCTTTTTTTATAAAATTTCCTTCTTCAGTGCAATTTCTTGTTTTGTGCTCTTTAAGCAAGCTCAAGTAAAGAAATATTTTGAGCTCAAAATTTACAACATAGTTTATATTATACTAATCAATACTCATTAATTTACATGAATATTCATTCTCATAATTACTTTTTAATTACTAAATATTTTTAGTGAATAAAATGTAAATGAAAAAGCGCAATGATTTTTCTAAAAACAAATTTCTAATATTTAATATCGGACACTTAACAAAGTTATTAACAGTTTGTTACAGAAATATTGATCTGTTTTACATATCTATATTTGAGATACAGCATGTTGCTTTTGAGTTCACAATGATTATCATGGCTATTTGTTATCAATTATGAACTTAGAAAATTTGTATTTGATATAAATATCAGAGTTAACAATTTTGTTAAGTACAGGGTGATCTTTTTTTAAAGTGACAGTGTCTGGAGCGTCCTGTAGCACGATCTAATGGCATCAAACTTGCTTATTAGACTAATCAAAACATGGGAAAAAGGATTCCATGAAAAAAATTCTATTTCTAAAATTTGCGATTAGGGCATTTCTGTTGTTTACAATAATGAGAATTAGCATAAAACATGGGTATCAAAGAAAAATGCTTAAGTTTTCGATGCAGCGCCTGTAATAGGGGCTATAAAAAAAAGTAATTGACAGCTCCGACAATGATCTCAACTGAAGTAAACGAGCTCCAGTGGCCATGAACTCACGTTACTGGTGAAACTGTATTATTAGAATCAATGTAATGCATCCACAACTCTTCGGGAATTTAAAACCAGAAAAAAATTATGTATTATTATTGTTTTTTCTGAGAACGATTGACTGGGATCTAATTCCTCACCCGCGAAGTTAATATAGTAAATAAACAATTCAACCTTTCTTTGCATAATGGGGGAAATTTCCATCATAACCTATAATGCCCAAAAATTATATAAAAGAACAAGCTCACTTTAAGTTGATCGTGTTTGGATACTTTTTTAATGTCCATTGCATAAAAAGAAACATAGCTGTCAAAAATAAACAAGTGTCATTATCAGTGCTTAAAGTTGTCTCATTCCGCTGTTTGTTGTAGCTGCAATAACGTATGATTTTGTTTATAATTTTGTTTTATTATATTAGAGTTTCTATTGCTAAAAAATTGAAAATGAGTGGAAGAAAGGTTTGCAACACGTGTTTCTGTTATTTTTCTCTTTTATTTGTATTTAGTACTAAGCTAATGATCTAACTTTGGGTGATGATGGAAATTTTTAGCATATTGTTTTTTGCTAAATTTATACTATAAATATATAAGATTTTTTTAACCATTTTTCCTTTAATTTTGAACATGAATTATATCAACTTGATTAATTTTACCAATAAAGAAAAAATCATGCAAAGAAGGGTTAACTGTACAATTGTATGTGTTAGTATTTTTCTTTTCTCACATTTTATACATTGTAAAGCGCGATAAATTGCCCTAGTGGTGATTTTTAGAACAAATATTTTGTTCTCCTAATCCTTTTTTCCATGTTTTGAACAGTTTAAATACCAAGTTTGGTGCCCTTTCCGCTATTAGATCCAAGGTAGAAAGCGCTCAAACACTGTCACTCTAAAAGAGATCACCCTGTATATTCCACTGTGGTTAACCGTTTATATGATTATAAATGTAAGTTAAATGAATTTAAAGTTATGGAACTTAGTGTTTTTCACATAGCATGACGTTTCCAATGATAATTTCCTTAAATATCTCCTGTGCAAAATTTTCCTGCTTAATAGAAAGCATAGCCACTACATTTCGGCATATTAATATGAGAACATTTCAAAGAAAATTGCTCGTATTCATGCGTTTAGAAGGAAATAAACAAGAAAACTCCAAAGAATGATCCTCAACTAACATGCATCCAGAGCAAAATATGGAGCCTCTGTTATTCAACTGAGATTGCGGTCGTGGGCCAACTCAGTTGGCACGGCTGAATCATCGTGCTTGAAGAGTACTTATTTCTTTTCTCTATGACATCGCTTAAAGTAATGCCAGGGTTTGCTGATACTCGCCAAAATAAAAATTTAGCTGTTGGGAAAATAATTTATTTCTATTGAGATGAAAGTGGAATTGGCAAATCGTGAAAGTCATTTGTAGGAAAGAATTTTTTAAGTAATCTCGTATATTTAAAAAGTTTTTAAACATTTCGATTTTATTTACAGAGAAATATTAGTTTGGGGAAAAAGTAATCGATTATTTTTTCGGTAGACGTCTGTAGTGATCACTATCTCGTGAGGTATCTATCAAACAATTTCAGATTTATGCTCGTTGGAAAGGTGACATTTGACACTAAAATATCCTCTTGCGGTTTTTTGTTTGATTCATTCAGTTACGAGTACAAGGTTTCAAAAATGGAAGACAACAAACAGAAAATTCGATACATTTTCGTTTCTCTCTTGTAACGGCGAAAACGATAGCCGGGAGGCTAAAATTGTGAAAGGTGTATATCCTCCTATATAAGACTGTATTTTTGATGTTAGAGATGCACCTCGCATGTGGATACAGCATCGTCGAAAATGTCTATAAAATATCAAAAATGATCGAAGTTAACAGCATGTCAGCAGTCGTAACGCGCAAGACCTAAAAATCTACATGAAAGCTGTTTTAAACCTTTTTACAAAGTGAATCCAAGAGAAGTTACATAAAGTTCACGTAAAAATAATGGATTTCTTTTTCCCCAAACTAATATAATATTATTTTTACTCTTAACCCTTCTTTGCATGATTTTTTCTTTATTGGTGAAATTAATCAAGTTGATATAATTCATGTTCAAAATTAAAGGAAAAAGGGTTAAAAAATATTAGTATATATTTATAGTATAAATTTAGCAAAAAACAATATGCTAAAAATTTCCATCATCATCCAAAGTTAGATCATTAGCTTAGTACTAAATAGAAATAAAAGAGGAAAATAACAGAAACACGTGATACTAACCTTTCTTCCACTCATTTTCAATTTTTTAGCAATAGAAACTCTAATATAATAAAACAAAATTATAAACGAAATCATACGTTTATTACAACTACAACAAACAGCGGAATGAGACAACTTTAAGCTCGTTTCACTGATAATGACACTTGTTTATTTTTGACAGCTATGTTTCTTTTTATGCAATGGACATTAAAAAGGTATCCAAACACGATCAACTTAAAGTGAACTTGTTCTTTTATATAATTTTTGGGCATTATAGTTTATAATGGAAATTTCCAACATTATGCAAAGAAGGGTTAAGTTTAATAATATTTTTAAGTTGAAATTTCAGGAATGAATAATAGCTTTAACTAATTTTTAGGTTCACTGACTCTAAAATAATTAGGTAAATACATATTAGGACGATTGCCTAAAATAACATAGGTGTTACCATAGAGGGCACTAAAATAAAGTATATTATGTAAATGGTGTTAGTTTCACCAATAATAATTTCTCTCGCTAAATATCGCCAAGGTAGTCATCAAATTTAAAAAATCAATACACTTCGAAAATTTTACTGTGCTAGGTTTCTTTGATTTAATTTCTTCCCTCACTATAGCATTTGCATACATTGCATAGTATTTGTATACATTTTAATCAATTTAGTTTCTACCTTTTTTCACATTTTTAGTGGTATGTTATGAATTATGTTTGACTAGGATAAATTAATAAATGATTATTAATTTAAATGATTATTAATTTAATTTTCGATAAAAATAAAGCATATTTACCGTTGGGTTTTTCAATAAGTAATAATAATTGCTTTGTCCTCTAATTACTGTTCTTTATATAGCTTCTTAAAAGTTTTTCTTACTCCTGTTAATTTAAAATACACTTTTCTATTATATATTATAAAATTATAGAAATAATTATAAAATAATGTACTTAATAAGATGTCACAAGGAAAATCATATTTTTATGTATGGTTTCGTAAAACTCTAATATTTGTCTAACATAATTTAAAAATATAAAAGCTTTCAGTTTGAATTTTTTATTAGAAAAAATTGAAAAATATTTCTCAGAATAGTTCTCTATTTAGAAATGAGTTAATATAAAAATCGTTTTAATATTTCACATCACGTTTCTTTAGCATGTAAGTCATTCAATATTTCAATAATTTCTTTTACTTCTACGTAAATAATTTTATTGATTTTAAGTCTAACATCAAAAGAAATATTTTCTTTTTAAAGATGAAACTGATTTATAATATGATCTTAATAGTTTCTATTTTATAAACACATAAAGATTATTTCTAGGAATAACTTAAAAATATAAAATTTTTTAAAAGATCCTATGAAAGAAATTCTTAATCTTAAAATTACTTTGAAAACTAAGCCAAATACATTTATTTTCTTAAAATATGCACTTAAAGTTCAGTATTAAATTAACAAATATTATTACTGAAGCAATTGATTTATAACAAACACTTAAGAAAGTTAAATCAGATTTGCAAGAGAAAAAAATAGAAATTAAGTGTTTATATAATATTCTAAATATTCTTATAATAATCATATAATTTGAATATTCTCATAAAATTATGTTCTTAAAAAGTAAGCGATTGTAACACAGTATCGAAATTTATACAGTTAAGAAAATGTTTTTTAACTGAGAAATATATATTTTTTTTATTTTTAATATAAGTGTTTTTCTCTCATTGAAATTCATACAAGGAGCTTAAAACTAAAATTCTCACCAATCTTAGAAAAGCTTAATTTTTAAATATAATGTGTGATCTATATAAATGTTCAGTTATAACACTAAAATAAATACGATTATTGCGGACTAAATATTTTTCTGTTAAATTGTGGTTTAGTTCCCCTTCCTTGGTAACTCGCGAATTTGAAGCGCTTTTTCGCGCATGCTCCTTAATTACTCTTTTGTTTTAGACTTTTCATTAGTCGCTAATTAAGTTTACTTTGAAATAGTGGTATAATTTTCGCTATGGCATCGGCATTTTTGAAAACGCGCCAAGCATCCCTTCACATTTTCAACCATTTTTGCTTATTGCTTATTATAGAAAATGTTTAGTGTTTATTTACATAAGCACTAAATATTTTCTCCAAAACTTTTTGGCAAAATTTAAGATTTAAAACAGATGGAATAACTGTGGCTATAATAACCCATAGCCCTCACCAACAGTTATACAGTACTCTAAGTACTCAACTATTATACAGTTTGAAGTGTACAATAATTATACAGTATTCTTCAAACATGGATTCTATGACCACGTCACCCTGAGATTGAATTGAACTAAAAACTTTCTAAGATGTGTTAATCTAACAACTACTTATAAGTTTGCTGTTGAGTCAAGAGACAAGTCATTCTTTTTATTTAAGGCCAATTAGAGCCCGAAAGATAACGAAAGGATATGATTCAGAGGAGCAATGTTTTTGTATAGCCAATGGTACCAATAAGTACAAGTCTGAAGGTGTCCTCTTATAAGTCAATTCTTGCCACAACTGAAGACATCGTGGTAGTATAACGAGTCTTCGATGTGTAAATGACTTGCTCTTTACGGTAACACTATCTTTCCTTCGTGCAAAATGACATTTATCTGCAAAATAATTTCAAACTGTACAAAGCAGAGAACATATTTTGGATGTTGTTTGGTGTTTTCATGGTTACCTACCGCCTGGAATTTTTCATCAATTTACTTGGGAAGAATTTTTTTTTTTTTACTTCGGAAGAGTTTGAAAATCATTTACATTGGTTGCCACCACCATAAAATAAACTCTAACAAATTATTCGGAGTGGATGGATTGCTATCCCTCAAAAGATATTGCATGCATAATTTGAATTCAAAATCATTGATTCTTGATAAGAATTGAACAAAATCATTGATTCTT
>JAPDSC010008631.1:145828-172074 GCA_026290005.1 Latrodectus geometricus | reverse complement strand
ACTTTAATATTTAAGGTATCAGCATTTAATAGAAATATATTTATTCATTTATCCATAAAAAATACGTCCTAATATTGGTTAATAAATATTTTTTATTATCGAATGCTGACAGTTTTACTAAATACACCTGATTGTTTCATTCACTTAAAATAATTTTAAAAAACAATTTAATTTTATTATTCTAAAATTTAACATTTGGTATTAGCATTTTCAATCAAAAGATTTCAAAGTGAAGAGGTTTTATCAACACATGATAAACGTTTAAATTTGATTTCTAGCTGTAGCTAGAATAGATATGATTATTAAACACATTTTTTACAAATAAACGGTCGAAATTCAATACCTCCTCAAAATATAGGTATTTAGATTCTAAAACTTTGTAATTTTTTTAATATTATAAAATTCAACATTTAAATATTTTGAAAATGTTATTAAAACTTTAATGTTAAGATTTGATACATAAAATAAACAATTTATCAAGAATTATATAAACTGTATATTAAAATATAGCAAAATTTTTGATTACTAGTCAAAAATAGTGTTAGGTAATTGCAAACAGATTTACAATGATATAATTCATGATTTAATAAGTATTATGAATATTTTATGCGTATATAATCTAAATATATATGTAATTGTAATTTCTAATGTTACAAATTTCCTCTTTTTTATGCATGTTTTAATTTTTTGTGATATTGAGAGTGGAAGTATTTGGTAAATTTATTTTGATCTTAATTGAAACACACCTTAAAAATGGTTCAAAACATTCAAAAATAAAATTATTTTAAGGTCTTAAGTTTACAATAAAACGGATTTGAATGGAAGAAAATGTCCTACCGTCCATGGGAACATTCCTTGTTGGGCATCCATACCTTCCACGATTCTTTCAACTTCATCGTTTCCATCTAGCAAAAAATCAAAAACAACCGACTGCATATTAATTTCATGAAAAGAAAAATATTATATATATATATATATATATATATATATATATATATATATCTTGGTATTTAATTAAAAGAAAATTTTTGATACCAATTAGACTGGATTTATTATGATTTTTTTGATAGTTAATTTTAATCTGTTAGGGTTGGTTGATTTTAAAGAAAAAAAAATGGAATATTACCCTGTTTGTAAGCGAAATTCTTTAAGAATTATTAACAATTGAAATGTTTTAAATAAGATGAATTTAAGTAAAATAACATTTTTCTATAAAAGGAGTAAAAAAAATATTTACTTACCATTATTCAAATTGTCTTCCAACTAAAAAGGAATAATAAATAAATTTCAATATATTTTTCGTAGCTTAACAATTAGAAATAAAAAAAATGAAATTAATGATAGAAATTCTTTTTTATAAACAAAATAATATATACTTTTTCTGCCAAGCTTATAAATTGTGTGTATATATATATATTGTTTTGAGAAACAATAAAGAGATCAACCATGATCTTTTTTTATATTTATACTAATAAATTTAACACTCTGTAGAAGTGAAGACTTGCATAATAACATATTATGACATGTTGTTTTTCCAGTATAGTTGCTATTAATTTCCATTTGTTTTATCAGTTAAGTAAGTTTCAATATCCTTCCTCTTATTAATAATTATTATTGCGTCACTAAGAAAATTACATAGGGAAAGCATTTCTTGACAACAAATATATTTATAACAAGAGTAAATAAACACTTACATTCAAAATTGAGTTTATAAATATATTTAATGAATATATTAATAATTTAGAAGATTATTATATACTGAAATTTTTGTAGATATATGAAAATTATTTATCAAGCAGCTTTATATTCTACAAACTTTCTTTAGCAATAGTAAGCATTGATGTTAATCCCATAAAATATTACAATTAATTTGAAAAAATAATTTCATTTAAAAAGTTGTAAATAGTATTCGTTGAATGTTTGAAATTTTTTTAAAATCATTTTTATTTTTATGTCATTTATGAACAGAATGTATTTTAAATATAAAAATAATCAAAACAAATTAAATATATAAACTTACTTTTTTAATTTTTTACTACTAAAGGAAATATATTTTTATGGGTAAAAAAATCAAATAGTTTTGTTCAAAATATAATAATTAGTAGTTAGTTAATGAAAATAACGCGTATGCTTAATTGCAGAATGATAAATTTTATTCATATATAAATAAAATAAACTGTTGATTAGAAAATTACTTTTCATAAAGTTATACATTTATAAATTAAATATGAGTTCTTAAAAATTCAGATTAAAATATTAATATTCTTTAACAGTTAAAGAATCAAGATATTGTTCGCTGAGGATTTTAAAATATTTTTAAGTGATATATTAGACATATATTAGCGATACATTAGACATTAAGCGATATATATATTTGTAAGCATGTATACATAACATTAAAAATCGCATAAGATTAATAAGGTGGCTATAAAAGTCTTTTAAACATTGTTAGTAGGAAATTCATGTATATTGTATACATTCATTATAAAATATTTCATTATGAATCTTTTCAATAAATAAATAATCAAGAGAACAATCTTAGCGAATATTTGTTAAATGGTGTTACATCATCAACGTACTTTAATTTTCAATTATAAATACTTTTATATTATTAGAAAGTGACAATACAACTAGTTTCATATAACCAATTTTACTGAAAATCCCCATTAACATTCACATAAATAAAGAATATGTGTTCATGAATGATGCAGATAAAATTATTATAAATTATTAAAACAAATCATGAAGGTAATAACAATTAAAAAAAAGAGTATAAATTTAAATTACAAATATTTAAAATATTTAGACATTCTAGGATAGAAAGTTAGAAATTAATTATTAGGCACACAAGAAATCGACTCTAATTTTTAAAAGATTTATTTCGAGTCTACTTCCTAGAAAAATAAGAAATAGAAAAATAGGAAATAGGAATTTTTTCCTATTTCCTATTTTTGGGAATACTAAAATATTTTAAAATTTAAATGCTGATATCAAAGGAAATATTAGTAAAAAAGGAAATAAAAGTAATTCAATAAATACCTGAGTACATAAAGAGAGTCTCACTCGTAATTGTTGCAAAATAAGAATTTCAATTTAAAATAAATACATGAAAATATTAAATTAAAACACTTTTTTGATTTGAACTATGAACTTCGTATTAAAAACTTCAAAGTCTGTATGTAGTGTTTATAAAATATATCCCAAAAGAGAAAATTTTGAAAAATGGGGAAAAAAATATTTTGATCAAAGCATTTTTCTAATTGGAATTATAAGTTTTGAAAAAAAAAGAAATTTTTATTTCAAAATTTAAAATTTTGAAATAAAAATTTTAAAATTTATTCGCAATTTACTGTTTAAGAACCTCTCTGGAGAAAAAATATCCCAAAAATCAAAATAAAACATCTATTTAAACAAAACAAACCTATATTAGTTTAAAACAATTTCATAATTTTAAAATGTAATTAAAGAATTAGTCATTTCTCAACAGTTTTAGCAACCTTACAAGAAATAAAAATGCTAAAAACATCATAATAAACCATTCATTTAAACATAATTAAATTTTATAATTTAAAAACTCTATTATACATGAATTTGTTTATGAAGATTTCTGTCAATCCACAATTCTTTTGAGAAATTTATCCGGATACTCTAGAATCAAAATAAGTGACTTATTTAAATGGAACATAAATATTCGTAAATTCAGAAAACTTGTAACTGTTTGTTTTCAATTGTTTGATTAATTTTAAATTAAAAAAGTTCCAATTGAGAGAAGTGCTAAAACTAAATACGCTAAAGATACTATAAATCTTACCGTTAAGCTGAATTCTATAAAGAAGAAAACAAAAAATAGTTGCATCAAATAAAGTACCATGATGACTTGAATATTAAATGAGGTTATACAAAAAAATGTCTTCCCGTTTTTATACCAACAGATAACACAAGTGTTACTAAGCTTATTTAGACATTCTTTTCTTTACAAAACTAATCAACAATTTTAGTGCTATTTATGTTGAAAAGAAACAAAAGATGTTACATTCGCTGACATCTGTTACAACCTTGCAATATTGGATTTAGAAATTAGTTCGTTTGTGTATTTACTAAGCGTAGAGTTTCTTTTTAATTCTGATTTTCTGCAATTGTATTGAAACATGTGTTTCATTTGAAGGCAGTTAATTATCTAATTAACAGAACAGATTAAATATTTGACAACAATGTATTTTTCCGTACTTGAATTATTTTTAAAATAAATTTCTGAAGGAGAATTGTTCAATTAAATGTAAGAGATTTTAGTAAATATTTAACTTGCTGTAAAATTTTGTTTTAAATATTATGAAAAACTTTTTTTTTATGTAATATTCATTTTTACATTCAAACAAAATAAAATTATTTTCATGTTAAGATTTCTACTTTATAAAAATGGTAAACTTACATTCATTACTTAAATGTTTTCTATTTTCAATTTTTTTTTAATATCACGTTCTTCTTTAGATGTTTTTCATTTAAAAGATTTTTTTTTTATTTTTAAAACTATTTTGTTTAGAATATACGTATACTTTATCAACTAGTAATTTGGAAAACAATTATCAAATAATAATTATCGATAGCACTCAGTCATGAATAGGCTATTATTTATCAAAATAAATAAAGTACAGATTAAATGTCTGTTTTGATAATAGCTTAATATATTTGTTTTGACAAATGAAATGCTGATTATGATTTCCTGCTTTTTATCTTTATTATTTTGACATCTGAAATTTAATGGATTTAATCATTAAAATTATTTTGAAACATCATTAAACAACCAAATCACACCATGCGTAACAATTTTTGGAAACTTTTTACTTATTGGAAGCTTAGTTTGTTTTTTCCTTAAGCAATTTTTTCCTTAATAAAAATCAGAAAAAAAATTTTTTGCCGTGATATAACAGTTGTGCAATCTCTTCAAAGAATTAAACTATTAAACAATCACTGAAGGTTGTTGCTGTTGCACCAGCATGCTTTCCTATATCTAGGCTGAGTAGGACTTTACCAGTTCGAAAGAAGAAGCCTGGTGAGAGTCTTCTTAGTTTACAAGCAGGTACCAAGCAGAAGAATACCCAATACTTGGCTTGGCATCCAAGAGATATCACTTCACATGGAAGACATTGCGACCACGACAGATGTTTGTTTGGGTTAGGATTCGAACTCTCTACCATCCGATAATGAGAAAGAACGCCCTAACTAACGAAGCGACCACAACCCTACTGACTGAAGGTAATAAATACATTTATAATGAGATTTAAATTCAAGAATTTCAAATACAGGAAACATTTAGAAGGGTATTGAATTTAACCTCGGGGGGGGGGGGGAATGAGATAAGTCGTTCTTACCTAGCTGCCCAGCAAACATATTAAGTTTTAGTTTAAAAGCTTGGAGATGTGACCAAATATCGTCGATAAATTGATTTTTCCCTTGCATCTTGACATTCAATTTGTTCATATGACTAAGAAGATCTGTGAAAAATGCAAAGTCTGAAAGTCATTTTGTATCTTCTAACATTTCCCACTCCGCAGAACACTGTTTCTCATGGAAGAACGAAACAATGTCGTCTTTCAGCTGCCAAACTCGCTCGAAAACATATCCTGCACTAAGCCACCTTACTTTCGTGTGATACAGTACATCAGAGTATTCAGATTGCACGGACTGAAGAAAATCTCGAAATTGCTTGTGAATAAGCCCATGAGATCGAATAGTATTTACAAGCTTCACGACTGTATCAAGCACGGGTTTCATATTCAATGCAGATTAACACAGAGCATCTTGATGTATGTGTTAATGTAGAAAAACAACATTGTTCCCGGGATAGTTTTGATTAAAGAGTCCAAGAAATCCAGATTTTTTTCTTTTCATATTTGGTGCTCCATCGATCGTAATGTTATATTTGTTATAGGTACTTTCAAAGTTAAAAGCCCTTCCTGAAATTCACGAGAAATATCATATCCCGTTGTAGTTCCCTTTAAAGAACGCATGCACGCCAGCTCCTCAATAATTTCAAAGTTCTCATCAACACCTCTTATAAATACTAATTGAGCAGTATCATTTATATCAGTGCTTTCATCCATAGCTATGGAACAAAATTTAAACAGGCCAATCTTTGACTCTAATTGTGATGCCAAATTTTTATCGATGGCTTCCATTCTAGAAGTCACCGTTTTTCGAGATAAGCTTACAGTTTTAAAATTATTTTTCTTGTCTGGACATAAAACATCACAAACTTGAAGCATGCATTGTTTAATGAACTCCCCATCACTTAGAGCTTTATTATTTTTAGCAATATTGTATGCTACAATGTAACTTGCATGTGTAGCTGCTTCTTGAATACTGTTTACCTTCTTGAAAAAAGTTTGCCGGCCTGATAGTTTTTTACAAAGACTTTCTGCATTTTTTTTTTTTCATTTCATATTCAGACATTGCTTTGTAATTGGAATTCTTATGCTTAGATGTGAAATGACGGGAAATGTTATATTCTATGAAGACTGCTGCAGCTTCATTGCAGATAAGACACACTGGTTTATCTTTTACAACTGAAAAAAAATATTTCCATGTCCATTCACCATTAAAAGCACGGCACTCTGAATCAACTTTACGTTTTTTAGTAGCCATTTTAGGGTTGAAATATTTTACGTATAACCCAAACAAGCACTAGCTACGCTATACTTTTAATAATTTCACCACACATACTATTCACAATGACGCTAGATGTCCACAGTCTTTCAACACGCAATCAATAATATTAGAACTCGCGCCAAAAGAAAAAGCCGCTAGATGGAACTTAAAATGCGCAGTCAGCATGTGAGGTCTAATTCACCTATATTGAATTCTCATATGTCTCTCCACAAGAAAAAGATAACGCTTGTTGGCGCCAATCTACAACTATAACTAACAAATAACTTCCGCTTTTAACACTTTACCGATTGAAAACTGCCTATGTTTGCTATTTCTTTCCATTTATGTTTTGTAGAGCAAAAATAGAGAATGTAAACAGATTACCAACTCTTTGTAAAAAAGAAAGAAAAATATAATATTTAAACTAAGTAGAAAGGGAGATATAATATATGAATATTTCTTTTAATTTGCCTCTGACCGGCAAATTAAAATTCTATCCGCGGGTCGGATAGAACCTTCCGGCGGGTCGTAGTTTGCCCATCCCTGGTTTATCATTTAAAGAATTTTGAAAATGCAACGGACGTTGCGTTATTTTTGAATGTTCAACCATATCTGTTAGCACTGTAATCGGTGTGAACAGAGATGGCGCCAAAGCAAATCGCCAAGTTCGCCAAAGGGCACCCATAAGTATAGTTTTACCATACTATAATGCGAGGGAAATAAGGATGGGCTATTAAAACCCAGATCTACTAAAACACCAGCAAAAAAGGCCTCTTAATATAGCATCTCCTTGGAACAATAAACACAATGAAGAGAAATGACCATTTAGTATCTTCTCGTTTGTTGGCGTGAAACTGAAGTACACTTAAGTGTGTATATTTATATCTTTTCATGACATGTTAATTATCCCTGTGCCATGGATTAGTTAGTAAAATTCTGCCCAAAATCCTTTTGATGCTAAGCTGCAAAAACCTGCGCCAATGTTGGTCCATAAAAAGAGCTAATGTTGAGATAATCAGCAATTAGTTGTCTTTCATATGAGTACTGCTTGAATTTGGACTATTCTCCTTAAAAAAATTATACAGAAGTCGAACATATTATTCCAGAGTTTCGCATCCCACTGAACGATCGCTTGATGTTGTGACACGAAACACTATTGAATATTATACCTACAATCTCATTAATTCCAATTGTTTGAACATGGAAAAGAAGTTGCTGCATCAGGAAATTTTTTAATCCAATGTTTAATCCCTCTGTTCCAATGATAGAAACATGTTTTTATATTAGTTTTTTAATGATTTTAACATGTTGCTTGGAATGCTCGAGTTATCTATAAATTTAATGTTTAGTTATTACCATGGTTTGATCATTTTTATGGTTGTTTCACTCATCAATTATATACCGAAATTTTCACAAACTGTAAAAAGATCTAGTTAAAAAATTACATCAGATAATAAGTGCGGAGAATCTCTTTAAGCGGTTAAGAATTCATAAAAAATTGATGTCATCGTTGGAAATTAGAGGAGAAATTATCTGACCAATTTAATGATTACCATTCATTCAATTAATGTTTTTGATAAAATAACATGTCAACACCATAGCTTTTCATTCGATACACTTAAATAAGTTCTAAATCTTTTACATTAAAATTTAGAATATCAATTTATATTTTTAAATTAATTAAAAATATTTCAGATTATATCCTAAGACGCATTTGAAAAAGTATCTTGTAATTTTGAAAATCTATATTAAAAAGAAATAAACACATCAGTTACATATTTTTAGAAACATATCGGAAACCTGCTATGCATTAATTTAAAGTTGGTCAGAGTCTGAATTTTTGAAGCTTTTTTCTCTTTCAAGACAGTGATTTCTCTATGTGTTAGTATGCCTGACTGCGGATGGTTGGGTCCAGGATTCGAATCCTGGTTCGGGCATGGATGTACTTTCTCGCTCTCCTGTCTTTGTTCTTTCCTTGCATGAAAGAGTTGTGAATGGTTGCCTATCATATAAACGGATATCTATGACTGAATTTGTACTGAGGAAGTCGGACTCCTCACGAAATTGCAATTCATTTTTTAAAGTGGAGCAGCGCACCACATATTGCCAGCCTAGTTGGCACAAGATTAAAAACAACAATAGATAAGTTAAATAACATGAATATTTAACATTTGAAGTCTCCTTAATCAAACTTTAGGACTAATATTGAAATTAGCTGAAAAAGGTCTCTAAAGTTGTATGAATCTCTTTTTTTTCTTTTTTTTTTTTTTTAAGTGCACTGGGTGACTGACCCTTCGCCATAACAAGGCTGGAAACTCTAACCCATTTTGCGATACTCAGTGGGCACCTGTTAACTAAGTCACGGAGGTGAATAACGTTACCCATGTCACACCACCACAAACCCGTTTATAGGGTAGGCCACATTCATCCATCATCTTAGAAGAAAGGACATGGAAACACACAGATAGAGAAAGGTGACGTCCATGCCCAAACCGGGATACGAACCCAGGACCAACAGCCTAGGAGTCAGGAACGCTAACCACTCAGTCATCGACCGGCAGATGAATCTAAATTTTCAATTTTAATAAAAATAAATATTCTATCTTTAATTAACTTACAAAAAATTTATTGAACCTTGTCAAAGCTTAAGAAGCATTTGATCGCCCCATTAATAAAAAAATTTAAAATGTATTCTAGAATAGATAGATATTAATATCATGATATTCAGATAGGAAACGAATGAATGTATATCATAAAATAGCTGAAGTACCAAAACTTAACTTTTCTTTTATTCATAAAATATTTTTGATCTCTTTAGCAATAGCCATTTCTCGGCTATCGCTTACAGATAAACGAAATCCAGTCTCTGGCTTATAGATAACAATGTTGCTTTTGCATTGGCAGTTGTCTTTAAAAAAAAAGATGATTTTGATAATTTTGTGATCTATAGATAAATGACATTGATAATATTGATTTAAGAAATATAAGTTTGATAACTTCGACAAAATATTAAAAAAAAATAGATTGACTAAAAATCCTGAATTTCTTATAAAAATTTGTAAAGAAAGCAAGAACAAGACAAAAATTTTTTAAAGTATAACCTTGTTTTAAAATAATGTTTTGTCATCGTAGATTACAGGTTGCCACCAATTTTTACTATCTCTTTCAAACATTTTATTTTCCAATGTGTGCTGATAAATAGTAATATTTTTGTATCCAAAACATCTGTATATTCCCGCAATGCTCGCAGCGGTTGTTTTATAGTACATAGCTCTTGGGTAGTAGAATACTTTTCGAATGGCATCGGCAGCTCTTTTAACATCTCGCTTATCTCTGTAATCTCTCGTGTGACAAGTTATCACACCATCAGTACTATCCGGATCAGCAGGTACCCAACCAGTATAAGCAGTTGAACAGTGCACTTCTATAATTCCAGTATTCTTATAATCATCGACCAAAGGCATCATAAATTGCCACGCATAATCAAGCTTAGTCATGCCCCTTTCTATTGGTACCACAGACTTGTCTAGAAACAGCATCCAGATACCTTCCAATTCCAGAACACGGACTTTTGAAACTGAGTCTTTGGATTCGTCTTCATCTGCTGTCGGAGTATCATTTTCAGTATCAAACTCGTAAGTGTAACTCAAATACATCCTATTTGTGACACTCATTGGCTTGACTGGATCTTCTGGGAAGAAGCTTTTTTTAGCCATACTTGCTACAAAAAGATAATAATGTCAGTTTAAGTTTATCTATAACTAGAAGTTTATCTATAACTAGGTACTTAACTAGGTACTATAACTAGGTACTATAACTAGGTACTTTTTAACTAGGTACTTTTTCATATATCATACAAGAAGCTGAAATGGTTATATCAGGGATTAATGAGTATTTTTTTAATTTACTTCATCATATTTTTGTGGTACTTTCTACACAGCTAAATGTTATAATAGACATAATATTGATAAACAAAATTTGCTTTGTTTTTAAGGAAGCATATATTTAATTTTAATATCAGTTATTAAAAACATTTTGAATAGCTCTTCTTTGATCAATAGTAAATATTTCTCTGACTATAAAAAAATAATAATAATTCAAAAATATCATTTATAATCATCAAGATTCAAAATTAAGTATTTATAATACAAAATATTATAATTAGGAAATTTCATTGAATAAAATATTATTAATTCAAAATATTGTTAACTGCCCAATATGTTTAATAAAACAATCACAAAACTTTCTATTCTAATAACTAACTGAAATATTGAATTAATATTTTTTAAGACCTTTGATTTTCTAGTTTTATTTAAAAAAATTATGTAGTAATCATCAAAATTCAATTTAAGGAATATTACTTTCGATTTTCAGTTTCCATATAATACAATTTCTATTATGACAACAAATAATAATAATAAAATAAATGTAAGTATTTTTTTAAGATGGTTATTATTATTAAATTCCTATCAAATTCTTACTAGAAATTATTGATATTAAATTCTTGTTGAATGAAATTGTTTTAACAAAATGAATATTTAACAACATTTTAAGATTTAAAGGGAACATTATTAACATCAAAAATCAATCCAAGGTCAATTAGCATTGTAACTTTACTACATATAAAAACTCGTTGAATATTAAAACATGAACAAAAATCATCAACTTATTACACTAAAACTATATCGAAATTACAATACTCGTAACTAATTATTACGTTTGATTATGTGCATGAGAAAACATCTAAAATCATTTAACAAATATATGGGGAGCATGCACATAAAAATCTAATAGCTCTTAGCTATACTATCCTCTCAACTGCGCCATTAAATTTCCATCTTTCTATTTTGAATTGGTTATCCGATAACAATAAATCAATTTGTTTGGATGAAATAATTACGATTAAAATTACAGAGGCTAATTTTAATTTAGTTTTTAAAACATCACACACAAAACAAGCATTTGAAATCACATATGACTTGAGAAGCCGATAGATATATTTTTGTGACTAGCGTCTCTTACACACATAATGTACTAATAAAGCTAGGCTAAAGTAGCCCAATTAATTAACTATTTGTAAATGTTGAGACTGACGTCTCCAATAATAAAATCCCTTACATAAGATGGCTTATAAGAAGCCTAAGCATTTATTCTTCTGAAGCTGATATTTCCAAATCATAACAATCCTATTGGTTTAGGACTGGAAAACAGAAGTCGAAGTTACAGAGTACATGTACTCTCTGTTCCATACATGTCGCCAGTAAACTTCCCTGTCTAATATCCCGATAACCTTTTCCTTGAGAGTCTCAAAAAGTGGAGGAAGGTGCGGCCGGATGTTGTCTCAAAAGTGCTTTCGATTCTCACAGTCTGCGGAATACTGATTTATATACAGTAAGACCTCGCTTAACCATCACCCTCTATAGCTAAGAATCACCCTCTATAGCTCTGCTATTAGAAGGTACTGGCTTAACGCGGGGGATACCTTTCATCAAAGTAGAGCGTAATGCGAAACAGCGCTAAACGAGGCTATCTTTACATGTAAATATTGGGGTTAGGAGAAGATGGCTAGGAAATTGGTTAGGTATTAAATTTAAAAAGTATGTTTTTTTAATAAAAATAAAACCAAACATTTATTTCTTAAAGCCCAAATTAATAACACATTATTATTTCTTGCAAAAATAAAAACAAAATATAAATAACGAAACGAATATTCTTAAAGAAAACAAATAAAATTCTAAGTCAGTCATATTTAGTTAGCCTTCCGCATTTTCAGTGTTCTGCCTTTTTGTGACAAAAGCATCTAATGTTGTTTGCCTTTGTCTTTTGCGTTGTTCTCTTAAATGTTCTTCATAAACGTATAGAGCATCTCTAACAACATGCCTTACTTTTGAGCTCCTGTCAAAATTCGGATCATTTTCAATGAATTGATCCATTATTTCAGTTATGGTAGACAAACTCCTTTTTACAAACGCCATTGAAAGTTCTTTTTCCTCTTCTTCTGAATCACTGCTGTCAACATTTTTGTTTTCTTCTTGTTCAGTTAATTCCTTGAGCTCATCATTAGAAAGACTAGCCGCTGCTTCTTTCCGCACCAAACAAGAAACACAAGTACACTCTTTCGGATATGTATTTGAAACGTATCGCTGCATAATACTTCGGGGAATCCCCGTATGCTGCAAACGATTTCGTGGAATCCCCGGGTTGAAATAAAAAGGGCGCTAAACCGAAACAGCGTTAATCGGGGTCTTACTGTACATGTACTCTCTGTTCCATACATGTCGCCAGTAAACTTCCCAGTCTAATAATCCGATAACCTTTTCCTTGAGTCTCAAACAATGGAGGAAGGTGCGGCCGGATGTTGTCTCAATGTGCTCTCTATTCTCATAGTCTGCGGAATACTGATTTATATATAATTGTATGCCAAAGTTACACTACTGGAGATTTCGATTTGATTGTCACCATACGACCACGTTTTGCAACTGGACTATAAAAATTACAAAAATAGTTTTCCTAGTAGGAAGTAAACAAATAGATTGCTGAAATAATGGACAAGACGCAAACTATTCCGTTTTAGGTTCAGTAAAAAACAAAAGTGAAATTTCTCTTATTTTTGAAAACCAATTTATGCTGATAATATGCGATATTTTAAATTTATAATTTTAATTTAGCTCTTGTATAAAGGAAATGGCGATAAAGTGACAAATAAAGCCTTGCATTATTTTATACTAAATTAATATAGTTAGATACATATATTTACTTGAAACAGTCCAGATATAATCCGATAAGGAAAATTCTTGCTATTCATTTCAGAAATTAGAATACAACTTAATTCTTCCCACACATAGAACTGAAAATTAATACACTTTGTTATCAATAACTGGAGGATATAAGTAAAAATTGAGATTAAGAGATTTGATAACTAGTTCATTGGACCGATGACACATCAAATTAAAAAAACAGACGAACTAACAATTCCTGCTGAGATGTTTTGCAAACACCATCCACTTATATTTTTAGAGATTTTGCTGCCAATTGAGTATTTTATAGTACTTAAGAGATATCCATTAGCTTTTTCAATACACTAGTTGAAAGAAATGCTCATAATCATAAAATTAAAAATTTGAAAGAAATTTCCTTCATCATTAGTACATGACTTGATTCTAAATGCTGATAACCGAATGGTAAACAATCTAGTTTTGAGTTTAATATTTTATTGGTTTTATTACTTCTATGTTGAAATTTGTCTCCTTCAAATAATAAATCCTTATCAATAACGATTTCTTAACCAAAAATAAAAATAGACGTGACAAACTAACCAAGTAATCAAACTATTTTTAGTAATTCGAATAAATATGAATAAGAAGCACAGTGTGATAAGTCAGAATACAAAATATGTATGTGATGACAATGTATTCTAAAATTCTTTTACTGTCTGGAAAAAATATTAATATATATCTAATAAAATTTGATACATAATTTCATTATTGTGTATATTCACAAAAACATTTTGGTTGTGTGATTGAAGTAAATAAGGAAAGCAATGTATTGAAGCTGATGTTCTGACATGTAAATATTTTGCTTCTATTCAAATAATTAAGAAGGAAATCATGGAAGTAGGAATGGAATTTTTGTTTAATTTGATTCAAATCGATTGCTTAAAACAAGCTCTTCAAAATATTTAATTAATTTTTTATCAAAATAATTTCAAATTAAATACCTATGGAAAATAATTTTTAAGTTATAGGCAAATAATTTTAACGTAAGAGATATTTTTGTTCAACAATTTATTAAAACTATTTATACACACAAAAATGCTGTTAACTTGTTCATATAAAAGCAATACAATATTGTTGTAACAACCTAATGTGAATTCATGTAACAAAATGACAACTAACGGGGATTTTTTAATATTTATAATAATAGAAAAAGTTAAATGTGAATTAGAACGTATTGTTCTATGAATTGATTCTCAATCTACGATGCTTTTTTGAGTAACTCTCTTTCTCTCTCTGATTATCTTTTCCTAGGCAAATAGTGCATATTCTATTTTTTTTCCTAAAGATAAAATGGTTAGAGTGACTGCACATGTAATGATGTATACTTCTCAAAATTTCTCTATCCCAGAATGGAAAACTTATTAATGATTCAAAAATGAATATAAAAAGCAAATATTTAATAAATTAAAGTAGAGGAATTTATGTTAATCTGAAAATAGTTATGATTCACTTTATATATGAAGATATGTGAAAATATATGAAAAATAAGAATAAAAGATAACATCAAAGATATGTGAAAATAATCATCAACTCACCAAGTTTGTGTTGTGTATTCCTGGTGGCAGAATGATTTTTTAGATCGGAGAAAGCAATGCGAAATTTGTAACAATTGGAAATGGGGAGCATGCAAGAAAAAAGTGTTTGTATCATTGAATATGCTATTTCTTCGTTTGTTAAAGTTGTTCAATACGCTTTCAGAGAAGAGTAAGGAAAAACCCACCATGTAAATAAAACATTCTGTGGTGGTATCGACGATTCAAGGACACCAATTGTTTGCTACAAAATGTATGGAATTCGATTATCCTCTAGACGTGTGTCGTGTCTACAACTGACACATTATGAATTTTTATACAGGGTATATAAAATTGCTGTTTACAGTTCTTTTCATATACCTTTCATGTCTATACGTGTAATGTTTTTATATTCATATATATACATATATTGTTAGCTAGCAACAAAAAAATTGTTAGCTAGGATTATGTTGCACGTTTGAGGAACAACTTCAGAATCGTGAATGCTTTCTTCCAATAGTTACTGGCAAAGGACAAATTCTGTAAAGATAAAAATAAACAACAGTTGTAAAGAGGAAGATAAATATGTGGTAAGAAAAGCTGTGCCATTGTTTTCTGTTAGCCGAATTATGATCCTAAAATTAACGAATAATCTTATCATTCCAACATTCTTCCTGCAGAAAAAGGAATTGTGCAGTATGAGAATTCCCTTAATCATATAGCGCAACTTTTTTAATATTGATTTAAAGAACACGAGGAAGAATTGAAACAATCTTGGTCTCCCCAGTTCTGTTTGAGATCAAGATTGTCTCACTTCATCCTCGTGTTTATCCACGGTATTCTATAATAGAACCACATTTTGATCCTGTTTTAAACTTTTCAATCAAGAAACAATATTCCTACTAGCATCTCACCAAGAATTCTCAAAACATTTACATAAAGAATGCCATATTATTCTTTTAAGTATTATTCAGCTTTTATAAGATTCGATTTCCAGATGAATTTAAGAAATATTGCACGATGAAATTGATCCTACTTTATATTACTAAAACATACCTCATAAATACAGGATACTTCCCTTATTTCGATAAGCAACTGTATCTATTTAAACGAAATTCTTATCTTATCAACCAAATTTTCATTAGGGTTTGAAGTGAGAATTTCTGATCGGAATAGAATGGAATTCATATCGGTATGTTGGTCTCTGACTTACCGAAAACCTGGGCTGTTTTGAAATTTTTAATTAAGGTAACTCATAATTAAAACTTATTTGATCATATTGTTATAATGTTGCATTCTAAAATGTTGGTCTTTTTCCTTTTTCTAAATTGCCATCTGTATGTAGCTATTGGGATTGAAGAAAAATATGGATGAGTTCCAATTCCAATTTTTTCTACATCCCTACAATGTATTTCATTTAAGAAAATAACGATACCTACTATTTTTATTTTTGAAAAATTATTGCTTTGGCCACAATAGCGATTAAGTTTTCGTTTTTCCAATTATGCAACTGATCAAACACTCATTAGAACACATATCTTATTCAGTGCGTTTTTATCAAGAAGCCTCATTTCGTAAATTCAAAAAGTGTTCCACGACAACTTAGAACATATTTTACACTGTATACCTGAGGAAGAATATGCTTAGATATCAAAAAGATAAGTTTTTCAAAGCATTCATATAAAATAGGTGGTAGTAACATAATTTAGAAAGTGTTTAAATAAAGAAATAATACATGCACTATAACTGCATGCAGAAATCCATGGAAAAATTACATTTCAACATCTAATCGTTTTTCTTTCTGGCGAAACATTTTTGCAATACCTCGTTTGAGAAGAAAGGTTGCTTACCAGCTCATATCTGACTTTCATAGAAATTGAATTATAATCTATAATGATTGTGGATTATCGTATAACAATACATGAGAACGCCAGAATCACCCTATAATTTACAGTCGAGAAGACGATATGCGTGTCACTAGTGTGGTCGTGATGAGAACATTTGTCTTGCAAATAATTCCATTTTCCAGTTCATGGACCCTAATTTGGAAAATAAGTCATTTGCAAGACAAATGTTAGTGCAAACATTTTTTGGCTATCTTTGATATAGAATAATAGACAGGAGAGCCTTTAACGGCGTGACTAACGACGAATATGGACTGAGGAACGACAGAAAAGCCATTTTCTCAGTTTCTCAGAAGGTATCATGATGATCGCATTTCATATTTGGTGACAATCCACAGGATGCTCATTGCCAGCCTCCATGTCTTCAAATCTGGCTTATCACCAGGAGTAATGGTTAAGGGAGCTATTCTATATACATTACTATATATCATGTCTTATTAGCAATGATAATACTTTAAACAGTAATTGTTTCACTTCTGACGGCCCATTTACTCCATCTTTCATTTGTATCTTAAGAAACGCGATGATGTCAGTTAAAATAAATTATATATCTATTTTATTACTTCCTTGGTCTACAATATATTTAGCTTCCTTCAAACAGAACGTGCTAGCTATCCAGTATAGAATGTTGTGCATTAAAGAATAGATCTCATCACTTACTGTCATCAAACGTCTCAGAAAACGTCTAATCAATATGTGTCATCATTACGATACTTTATTCGCTACGTTCAGTGAACCATTGCGTTGAAACTGAAAGGGTAACTATACTCTCATTTATTTGATTGAATGCCCAAGCGTATGAGTGCTTATTGCTGTAGTGCTAAGGTGATTGTTCTAGGTTCTGATATCTAAGGATTTGCTGTTCCAGAACTCTTAAAAATGTATTTATTTGTTATTTTTAATATAAAAATTCTTGTATTTTGCAATGAATATCATTTTGCTGGTTTGCGTTTCTGCCTAATTTAGCAATTTGATTGATAGTAATTTCAGTTGAACAGATATTTATGCATCTATATGTGTGTTACACATATCTTTAATTAAAATGGGATATGAAATTGTCATTCAAAGTCAAAACTAGTAACAGACTATACTCGAATTTCCTCCTTCTTAGTATGTGACCAGTTTGGGTTTAATTTCTCTAAAATCTATATATAAATATAATATTCAACATATATTGCACAAAATAATCTTATGATATAACGATAAATCTTAGTGAACTTTTTAAATATAATATAACATGTTCATAACACATTTAAAAATGTTTTTTTTTTAAATATTTATACATCGTTACCATTTGCATTAAATTTCAATTAAAAATGAAAGAAAAAATATTCTACATAAGGGGATCGCAAGTTTTTAAAAATGCAGTTTGTCAGGATTTCATTGTTGCTTTTATACACTAGCCGCTGACAAGTTTAGAACACTTATCAAAAACATTGAAAGAGAAATGATACCCAGATGAGAGAAAATGATCGACGTGATTTACATAAATGCTGATGTTTGAAAATATTTAATCAAAACATCGTTCTATCTAGAGGCAATCTGTAAAATCCTTTGATTTGATTCTTTTATTCATTTTGGATGATAAATTTGAATTTAATTTTGAAAATAATTTCAATGTTTTTATCTTAAATAAATGGTTTATATGATAAGAGTCAAGGTCAAACCAATAACATGGATTCGGTATCTTGTGGATATTATTAGTACTAAAGCAGAATGCTTTTTATAAGGAAGTAACGAGGGAGGGGCACACATTCTTAGGATTTATAGAGTGAAAAGAGACCTTTTTCTGGTAATTTAACACATAAATCTTATTACATAAAAATACATTTTACTTCCTTCTAACGTTCGAAAAGTTCAGTTATATTATTGAAAAATTGTTTATGTGAATAAAAATTTACTGTACGGTCACCCTTGGCGATTTTTTCAAAATTTCGCCAAAAATCTCGCCATTTTGCAAAAGCGATATATATATATATATATATATATATATATATTGCCTGTGCAAAAAAATGGTTTCCCGGAAATTGTTATTTATCGCCAAATGTGGAAAATTGCGCCAAGTGTGACCGTACAGTAAATCTGATAAAAAAAAATTTACATTTTAGAGGGACCATTGTGGTCTTACTGCTTATTATTTTTGAAAGAAGGAAGTCATGACGTCATTCGCTAGATTTGATATCCAGTTCATCACTACTCTCACCATTTAACAACAATGTGTTTTGTCTGTCTAATTTTATTTATGACAAACAAAAAATAGCTTCTTTCACAAGTATTTATTTCAGTTCTAAAATAGAACACAAGAATTTAGCGAACCATTTTAAGATTTTTTTTTTATCACTTTTAGTGTTTAAGCGTTGGTGGAAATTTTTATATTTTATTTTTGAGTTTATCAAAGGCTATAATTTGCTATAGAGATGGAAATAATTTACAATTCGTTTTGGAGATTAATTTATAAGGAAATAATAAAGAATGATATATTATTCACACAAGTAAAAAGATATGACTTCATAAATTAAAGAAATCGTATAGTTTTTGTAAATACTGCAGAATATATACAAATTACATTATTTTTATTTCAGAATTAACATATCAAATGATATGCACAAATATGATTGAATGAAGTTTTTGATTTTTGATTTCAAATTATACCATCGATTATATATTCCATAATATTGTTAAATGGTTTCTGACTTCATGTTACAAAATACTAAAAACATATTTTCATTGAATTGAACAATTAGCATAAAAATTATAACCATTGCCATTGGTAAAAGAGGTTTTATTTTTTCATAATTCTTATAAATGGTTGAGATTTTTTTAATTTATAACAATTTACAGACAAAACTCGCCAATTTTCTTTAGACCACCGTGGCTTCTAATAGTAAATACCCATGTAGCTTTTGGGGCAAAAATTGAAATTTGGAAAAATAAAAATATTTGCTATTTATTTTGCGTTTCTCACAAAATACCATTTTACACCACAAAATGAAATTTCAAATATAGATCAACTAAAAGAAAATCGGATATGGCGTGGAATCCTTATTAAAATTATTTAGTCTCGATGTATTGAATTTTAAAGTCGAGACTTCTTTAATTTACGTATCAATGCATTTCCAGCAAGTAGTTAATAAAAAATAATAACTATTGTTATTTTTTTTAAGAAAAATTATATAATTTCAACGTAGAATATAAAGCGGCGATGTAGTCACGCATATATTTTTCTTTATCTTTTACAGTTACAGTTACATTTATAAAAGAAAGGATAGAATCTAAGATCTAATCTAAGATCTAAATCTTTATTTTAACATAATAAACCCAATAATAAAAAGAAACAAAATTAAAAATAAATATGAAAAGTAAAACATTTTTTAAATAATTTCGCTTAAGAATCTGTGTAAATAACTACATTTTAATTTTTATAGTAAATATTAATTAAAAAAATATTTTAAGTATTTATTAATTAAACTTATTTTCTTATTAAATGTAAACTATAAAAGTAAATCCATGTTTTTATTTTTCACTTCACACAATTGAGTTTTTTTAACATTATGGTAAATTTATATATATATATATATATATATATCATATGATTTTACCCTGTATATATTTTTTTAATAATGAATATTTTAAAGAAAGTATTTATTTATTTTTTTTTAATTAAATTATACTCTATAATATAATATGAATTTAACAATAATAGCTTATAATAAGTCTATTAACAATGTTACCTTATAATTGTTGATAAATGATAAAGGTGAAATATTATATTTCACTCTTCCCAGTTATTTATTTACAAATTTCCTACAGAGTAATAATAAATAAAATAACTTGTCGAATCATCAAAATTGTCTAAAATATTCCTTGAAAGCTTACAATATATATTTTGCCTTTCACATACAAATAATTCAAAATTCTAAATTAAAAATATCAGAAAATAAAATTTAGAAAACCCTTACCTTCACAGCAAAATTTTCTTATTTATGATAATATAGTATAAATTTTCCAATAATGATAAATTTAAAATTGAATAGAGAAAAAGAAAAGTGAATAATGAAATAATCACTATCCCAGTTGTTGATAAGTTTAATTTCATTGCCCGTCAGGCGTAATCTGTGTCTGGTGACAAGATGCCGCTCGTTTTATCGGGAATATAGTGCATTCATTTATTTCATTTTCAAAGATTTTTAATTTGCTAAATTCTTTCTTGTCCCTTTTTGTAACCGTATTTTGAACTATTTTAAACATAATTTCTCATATTAATAATTAAATTTAATAAGTTTGAAATAAAATTAAAAAATTTTATATTAGAAACGTCATTTTATGTAAGGGGAATTCCCATAGTACAATTTATTTAATCAGGTGTGTATGACGTTATTTTCTTATCATGAAGGACTGAAGTAAAAAATTTAAAGAGAATAATAAAAAACTAAAATAATGCATTTTCGGTGTCCTTCAATTGTATTTTCTATAAAGTTTTAGTTTCATAACAAAACAATTAGAATTTAAATTTTTTTCACTGGTATATTAAGAGAGTTCATATCAAATAAAACAAAGCTATAAACTATAATATGTGCTAAAATACTTACATTTTGTTAGAAAATTTCATTTAAAAATTTACCGTTTTAGATTTTTTTTTTTATTTTGCATGCCCCATATCGTTAATATTCGAAAAGGCAATTTTAAATTTAACGCAAAATGTTTAACTATTAAAGAATTAGTTTTATGTAAACTATAGTGCTTTTCTAGTATTTTTCTTCATAAACTTAAAAATAGTGTTAATTATGGATATTAAATGGTAAATTATCAACACAAAGGTTATTTTCACGTTAAAAATATATCCTAATTTGAATATTGAAGTATTTCTGTACTTCTACATCAATGATATAAATGGAAAATAATATAAGCGCAGTTCCTATTTTAAACTTTTTCAATGTTTTCACTTAAAATGTCTCAAAAGATGAGAACTTAAATTATATTAAATATTTCATAGTTTTATTTTAAATTTTGTTGAAATTAATTTGTTAAGAAAAAAAACTTAAATTTATATATTAATTGGAAAATTGGTTTGTTTGCTGGATATATATTTTGATTTTATTTCTAGCCTAAATTGCTAATAACTATGGATCACGGACTACAGATTATTTAGAGACTGGTCCTCTCAAAATCTGATCAAGTTTTATGTAGCTTTACTTAGCTTTCTTTATTTACTTTTATTTGTACTTTTTAAAATCATTCAATTGGCATTTTTTAAGATGCAAATAAAATTCGAAGGTAATTTGTCTGCTGTGTTTCATGGATCTTCTATTCTCCAGTTATAATAAAATAGATTTCCTTATTAAGTTTATTGAGATTAAAAGTATCTCACTTGTAAAATATTAACATAAGTTAATAAAGATAATAAAAACATGATTAAAACCCTTAAATTTCGGAAAATATTTTTAAACATAGTTTTTGTATTATTTATTTTCTTATCATTATAGAATTATTCTATCATTCTATTTAAAATTAATGGATACTCATTTCCAAAAATTAAGGAAAAAATCACAAAAATAGTGATTACTCAAACAGTTACTTGCTGAACTTTGTGAATTTTATCCACTGAGTATACAATACATAGTTTGGTACGAAGCATGAAATGAAGTTATGTATACCAGACAATTTTGATATAATAGAAATTAGCGTATGTATAAAATAAACAAATCAAAATGTATAAGTTTAATAAAGGCAAAGTGCAGTTAATATGATGTATATGTTCTCTTTAAAAGTAATACCACAAACACAATGATGAGTGTTGATGTAAATTATGCGTCCTATCAGTTTCGGAAGTTAAGCCCATTGGTATTGAAGAACAATTGTAAGTGTTGCAAGAATATTAGGAAGAGAATATATCAGCTATATATCTTTCTAAGGAATTTCAAACATGCTCGATTGGATTTTAACAAGGTGTTTGAGCTGTCACTTTAGGTGATGAATTACTTGTTGCTCAAAATAAACATCCACGATTTTGGTACTTACAACCAGTAAAGATTTTAATTCAGATAAAGTTGTGGTTCAGTGCTTCCGTGCGCATGACGACAGACATTGGTTATTGCCTCTCATTGTAGTATATAACCAAACTTGGCTGTAAATTTTGGATGCCGAATCCGTGGTTAAAAATTGTTGCCAAAGTCCATGGACCACAGATGGATCACATTTATCCATCTAAGAGCATTTCTGCCTGGCTTTGTCCTGTCTCCCGTTTACCAATAGTGTTTCATTGTTGTTTTTAGGGTAAACGAGATCTGAGGTCATCATTACGAGAATCATGAATACAATAGTTCATATCACAGTCCACTGTAAGCTTTGCTATCTTGTTCTTACATAGGCAATTTTATGTTCCTCTCCAATAACATTCCAATTGACGTATCTTTATTTTGCATGCTCAGTTCGCCTTAGCAGTTGTTGCTTAACATTATATTCAAATTTTACATAGACTGGCATAAATTTGAAAGTGTTACCGCTATTTTTGAAATTTTTCTTACATTTTTGAGATTAATTGAAGTAAATATGTTTAAGCATGTAAAACTGGTAAGTGATATTAATATATTCATATCGATATTTTAACAAGATGGACGTAAATTAACAATGATCCAAATGAACAATTATATAAAAAAAATTGGTTCAAATTTACAATTTTATACAATTGATCTAAAAAAATAACGTTAGAGACATTTAAATTTTAAAATTTTCTAAATTTTATGATTCAGTTAGTGATGATGAGTAGCGGCAAATTGCAGGAGGTTTTTTGCTGGTAAAAACGGAAAAAAATCATTAACTGATAACTAGTAACAGATTGTAAACTTGTAGATTGCAGTTCAGTCCTAAGTTCGTTTTTGCAAAAAATTTCAAAATATCTTTTTACAAATATTACTCTTAAAATTGAATTCCGAAATGCAATTATAATTCAATGGGTAACCGAAAATTAGTCAATGGTACTTCGTTTGATTCCTGTGGTGGTCTATATTTGAAAGCTAATTCAAAATTTGCTAACATCATTTAGAAAATTTCGAATCCGCGACTAAGGTTTGATTTGGACTCAAATTTCAGAACATTGAATATCCAATCTCCAGTTCTGTGCCGTTGCTGCTTGTCAATTCCTATAATGATTAATTAACTCAGAATTTTGCATTTGCTCTGTAATTTAATTGAATGGATAAAGTCAGATGATTGGACATTTCATATAATCTAAAACATGCTTTATTTCTCTAATCACTTGAGAATGATCTTTGATGTATTGTGACGTATCATTTTAATTAAACTTATTTCTTAATTATAATAATGTACCAAGTGTTACTAATTATTCAATAGAAAAACTAATATTGTTAAGTCATGTTAAGGAAGAAACACAAGGCTGATCACTGGATTTATTAAAGCTTATAATTTTCAAAAGGATATTATTTACTCTAAAAAAATAATAGTTTGTAAAAGTACAATCATTGGATAGAAAGAAGAAAAGAAATATAATTTATGACAAATTCTACACTGTTATTGAATTATTTTTTGTTCGGCTAATATAGATGAAGTTAGCCAGTTGAACCAGTTCGTGTGGATCAGAAAGTTGATTTTTTTATTATACCCCATTAAAATTATGCAACTCTAATTGTTATGTAACTTATTATCAATTTTTTTTTATTTATTATTATAATTACAATAAAATTATAATAAGTTATATAATTATAAAAATTATGTAACTTAATATGTTAAAAATTATGTATTATTTTTAAAAAAATCCGAAATGAATAAAATGCTTCAGTTTGTAAAAAAAGTTTGCTTTTTGTCACCGAAAAGTTTCTCTCGACGCAACGCTATAAATCTTCAAAACAAACTACAGCCTTATATTTTCTCAACTTGGAATTACTTTATAATTTTGGCAACAAGGATTTCAAAATACCAATCCACTGAATATTCTCACATTGATTCTTAAATATGGAATTAATATGAATATCGAACTAAAATATAATAACTATTACATGCTATTAGTAATTATTTTTTTGTGACGCTTAACCTGTCTGGTGGTTAGCGTAACTGATTATGGATTGGGAGGACCTGGGTTCGAATCCCGGCTCGGGCATGGATGTACTTTCTCTCTCTGTGTTTCTTGTCCTTTCCTCAGATGATGGATGAATGTGGCCCGCCCTATAAACGGGTTTGTGGTGGTGTGGCGTAGGCGATGCTACTCGTACCTCCGTGACTTGGTTCACAGATGCTCACTGGGTAACGATAAAATGAGTCGCAGTTTCCGGCCTTGTTGCGGCAAATGGGTTAATGTACTTACTTGCTCAAAGGTGCCCGCAATTATAAAAAAAAAAAAAGTAATTATATTTTAACTTGAGAATAACTTTTCATTTTCTTTTAAATTTTATACATCTTTTATTTTATTCATTCTTGATTTTGGAAAATAGAAATTCGTCATTAGAAAAGTTTGAGCACTTCATCTTTTTTTTATAAGAAAAATCAATACCATTTGGATTTAAAGAGATTACTTTTGTTCGTTTTATAGTTTCTAGTACCAGACGAAAGAAAAATTAAGAAATATAAATAAAATATTAAGCTATTTATTTTAATAATTTAAAGAAAAGTAGTTTCCTTATATGTAAGTGTTCTTTATATATAAAACTAGACCTTTAGTTTCGCTTACAAATTAGTATTTTAATTTAAGCACTGTTTGCAAATGAACTAATTTAAAAATTTTATCATCAATAATTATATCTCTAATCTTTAAAGTCTCTATTTGGTATAGAAAATATAATCTAAGATTACACTATATAATACCAATACTTGTCACACTTGTTCACAAACATATGACTGATAAAAAAGCGGCTTCTCTTAAAAACTCAAGTAGTGAGAATAGAGATAAGGGGTGCTTACAAAATCACACCTTTACCTTATTGCTACTAGTGATTCATTTCGACACATCTTATTATAGTCTATATATATTTTCCAGTGAGATGTCTTGATGGAGTTGTTGTAAAAACACAAAAAATATGGTTGAAACTATTTTTACGAAAGTAAAATAAAAGCTTTTTGGCTGTTTTAATACGTTCACTTGTAAGCAGCTGTCCATTTGATATTATCTTCAATAATAAAGAGTGAATGCATGAATCGTGTTTGTATTTATAGTTTTGTTTCTGGGAACAACTACAATTTCGAGGAAAGTAAGTTTTAGAAGTACAAATTTACATAATTTTAATTAATAATTACTCTCTTTGTGTGATATATGATATAATACGTTTGTGTCACACTTTCTTTATTTCTATGTAAAAAAGTAACATTTGAATAATAACATTATAAATGAAGTATATATATATAATGATATTTATTTTATTAGTAGTCTCAACTGTATGATTAGAAATCATATATCAAAAAAA
>JAPDSC010008631.1:125916-145728 GCA_026290005.1 Latrodectus geometricus | reverse complement strand
TATATATATATATATATATATATATATATATATATATATATAAATATTATAGGATCTCAAGAAAAATATTTTTCAAAAATATTTTTACCTGCTTATGACCACATACTTATAAAAGATAGAAATGAATCTCTATTTTCATTAAACCAGGGTTCGTGTAAGACTCGTCAAAAATTTTAAAAAATTTTTCATCAAAAAATTTACTCTTATCTCTATTCTAATTTTTCAAACAATATTCATTTTGGTAAGCATTAAATTTTGATAATTTCTATTAGAAAGATAGATTATATGTATTTCTTCAATAACAAAAGTATAATTTTTGTGGCTTGCACTAAATCATTATCATTTTTTCATGATGATTATATATATATCATGATAATGTTTATTATATTTCTTCTTGCAAATGTTGATTTATTTGTTGACTTACAAGTAAATATCAGTTGAAATGCTGGTATATATTATTAATATAATGAAATACTGATGTATGAGCAAAAACTTCAGCATCAAAATTTTCTTTTAAGCAGTTTTCAGGATATATATGATCAAACTATCAGAATATATATACGCTTACCAGACTTCTTTGTTTAACCAAGACAGATCCGGCTTTCATACAAAATTTAGATCTCAACGAATTTACTTCAAATCCGGGTAAAAATTAAATTTGATTTTATAAATGGTCAAAAATGTCTAAAAATGATTGATTGTGGAGAATTAATTACGATAATTACTTTGCCATTTATTTCTGTACTGAAACTGTAGGGAAAACTGTAGAAGAGTGTAGGTCTGCTAATATGTTATTAATCGTCTTATCTCATTTGCATATATTGCAAACTCATGTTCTGATAATAAAAATTTGACGAGGGATTCTACTTTAAAAGCTTTAAGAGGCATGTCAAATTAATATTGTATTATCTCGTGAAAATTTTTACAAGATCTAAACCGAAAAAGACTTAAAAATAAGTTATATCCAATGAAAAGAACATTTAAATATTTTACAAATTTTTATTTCTCATTCAAAGTATGTTTCTTCTTAGTTAAGTAACTTAAAAGCAAGTAAGCCCGCGTTTGCCTGGTTGGTTAGGGCGTCGTTCTCGTTACCAAAAGGTGGTGAGTTTGTATCCCGGCTTAGCCGAAGATCCGTCGTGTTCACTAATGGCGACTGGGGCACATTAAATCCGTCGGGTCGCCAATGTCCTCCATGTTCCCATTACAAATTAATACCTCTGGGGGTGGTTGGAGCCAGGCTTTGGGTCTTCACTGGTTTCAATCTCTAAATTGGAAGATTCAGGTGGTGCTGTCATCTATGAGCTAAAAGTCGTACTTCCACCTTCGAACGAGGGTGCTCTATTAAAAAAAACGGAAGACATTTCCTCTCTGACTTCATTCGCCTAGTCTCTGTGACGGGCGGGCTTGGCGTCACCAAATGTCATTAACAACAACAAAAGCAAGTTATAAATAAAATGTTTAAATGTGTATGCTTCTTTCATATATTATTGCACTTGGTTTAAGTTCCTAGTTAGTGATCATTTATTCGTAACACTGACAATAAACTATCCGCTAAAAACACTCTAAAATTCCGCAAAGGTCCCTTGAATGCCAGTTAAGCGAGAGTGCAATCCAATGTTCCAGTTGAATATTTCTAAAATATAGCTAGCTTATATATATATAAATAATATAATTTTGATTTTGATCCAATCAAAAGCGAGAACGTTGAATTATATTCAGCAATGTGTTTCATTTTCTACTCTAGATTTTTAAAAAAAGTTTATTTTTTGTAGCATCACAAATGAAAATATAAGTTTCGTGATAAAAGCTGCGACCTTCTTAATTCTTATTGTTTGAAGCTGATTTCTTTAAATCCCGGATTTCGATAATCCGGAAAATATCGGAATATCATCATCGACTACACTGGTGTTTCAAACATTGTAAATAAATTATAATAATTAAATTATAAACAAATTTCTAAATAAATCAACATACAATTTTGATTTATTTTAACTTTAGATATTAATATCAAATTTCACATATGCTAGCTTTAGATAATTTCTTAATGAATTTATTCTCTTATATTAATCTTTTAAATATTGTACTCCGGATTAGGTGTTTTATTTAAATAACCATATTGGCTAATTTAAATAAGGAAAAATTTCATCTTCTAGAAAATATCTCTAAGACCTTTTCACTTTTTTCAGGAGAAGCCTAATTCTAAAAATATTATTTCCATCAACATTTCTTTAATGTATTAAAGTTAATTTATTTCTACAATTGGTGCATAAAAAATAATGATGAATTAAAATTTTTAGAATATTTCTGATTCTATTCAGCTTTCTTAATTTTCCTTCATGAAAACAGGTTGATTAAACATCAATTTGATAGTTGATAACTTCAATGAAATGTTGTAGATTACATGTCATGTATTTGATTGACGAACTCAGTTGTAAACTATAAAAATGTATTAAAAAATTTAAGATCTAAATACATTTTAGCATTAAAATAACACCATTCTCACTAAATTAGAATCTTTGTGTTTTAGGAAAAGAAGAATTAATTATAGTTAAGCAATGTTTGATATCACAATTGTCAGACGGAAATTGATTGGATTGACTACAGTAATGCTTGTCCTGCTTTATCTCGTTGGTATGCTTTATGGTATTTTGGACCACGATTTTCTACCGGGCAGCGAAATATTCGCTTTGTTTATCCTTGGAGTATCTGCTTATGCAGGAGGATTAATTGTTAATATTGTTTGCTTACCGCCTCTTTTGGGTAAAGTATATAGTTCTATTATTAATCATCAAATGATTAGTTATATGCTTGTGCATCTAAATTATTACATTCTATAGATCTGTGACTAATAAGTAGTCCATATATATATTGTTAATCGTTAGCCAGGAAGCTAAACAATGTAAATATAAATAGATGAATTATACTTAATTTATTCACACTGTTTAATTGGAGGAAGATGTTATAATCTTATCACTAGCTTTGAGTGCATCAGGGAAGGCTTAATAGCAAAATCTTTTCTCAGCAATGACGATTCTTTTAGGCTGAGTAAAAGTTCGAATTTTCTTCTTTTTAGTGTAAATTATTGTGTAATGAGATTATTATAAATATCCTACATTGTGATCTCCATTTTTTAGATGACGTAATACCTCGCGTTCTCGAAAATTCTTGAATGTACAAAACATTCGGATGATTTAATACAGCAGTCGCCAAACTTTTTAATCTCAAGGATCAGTAAATTCATAATTTAAATTCGCGGAACCACTTAAAGATTTTTTTAAGTGTTAAATATAGTTATAAAAAATTGTTACTATATATCAGGGGTGGCCAAACTTTTGGGATCCGGGGTCTACTCCACATTTAATATATCGAAGGCGGTCTACCAATGGCAGAGCTAAATTAACGTATATATTTATTTTAGGGAACAAGAAAAAATGGTGAATTATGGAATTTTTCTGAAAAAAACTTAATATTAATAATTACAAAATAAAAATTTACTGACGAAAATAATCAAAGTATTCATAAATCAAAAACTGGCCATCCTTTTCATTTCGTTTAGTTCAAATTTGGCACTGTTTATCAGCGTCAAATTTATCATATTGTGGCTGATACGAGCTTATTGCAATGCATTAACACGAAATTAAATGTTCATCTATTAAATACTACCAATGTTTGTTTTTTGTTCATGGTTGAAAAAGCAGATTCGCAAAGATACCTCGATCCAAAGTATGATTTCAAATTCAAAATCAATTGGTAAATATTTGGAAACTTTTCCTCAGAAATTAATTTCCAAAAATCAGTATCGCTAAATATGCTCTGGATTTAAGAAATATACCGCATCTTAATTTAATAATTTTTTCCTCGATCATGACTGATGTGATAGCTATTAAATGTTCTATTTTTTCAGATACTCCATCAATGTTGACATTTTCATTAAATGCGGAAATATCATAAAATTGAGTATTTCTTTCAACCTAATTAAGTTAGCGAATCTTCTTTCAAATTCTTCAAACAAAACAAGAAAGTATTAAGCGAAATCTTCGAAGTTTAGGTTTGGATTATGGATGCACTCTTCCTCCATGTTTTTGAAGTTTCTCAATTCATGTTATCTTTATTGAGATGCATACCTTTCTATAGTTTCTTTGAATGTTTTAATCACGCTCATCATGTCAGTTTTAGGTTTTAAATCGTAAACCTTTAATCATAAATCTTTAAATCGTAAATCTTTGCACAGTTTTTTTGGGTTTTAAAGCGTAGACTGTAGTAAATTTTTATTTTAAATAATTCATTCATTCTAAGTCATAAATTAAATAGTTAGTACCCGAGGTCATTATCGGGATAGTCGCGTGGACTACCTCTTCGCTGTCTACCAGTTGACCGCGGTCGACGTCTTGGCCACCTCTGCTATATATTATGGCATTATTCCATGAAATGGCGCTTTAAAACTTTTTACGCATTGTTATGAATTGAATTATGTTTCAATGCATCTTAAACGTGATGAGTAAGTATATTCCACATTTTTCTGGGGACCAGTGAAATTTTCTCACAGACCATCAATGTGGCAACAGCTGATTTAAAATACAATTTCTTTTGGCATTTTAATCACGACTGTGTATGTGTTTGAATGGCATTAACACTTATTTTAAGAGGTGCATCTCAATAGCTTTAGCTTTACAGTTGTTGTATGGTTTAAATAACAGTTGTTGTATGGTTTAAATAAATAAACATTTTCCCTCAATAAAGAGAATGAATTCAATATTGAGAAGATCCCTCTCGTTTGCCGGGTTCTCAGTGAAACATACACATTCCTTACTCAGATTCCAATAGGCATGGTCACATTGTAATAACTCTCCGAAATGTTTTAATTACCTTAAATAAATTGTTATTGTTCCTAAGTAATTAGGTTTTATTAACACACGCAACCAACTATGCCATCATCGTAGGTATTTTAATATCATACTTGAAAATAGCTATTCGGAAGTACTGTCCATAAATAGTGGGCTGTATTCACATGCCGCAAGAGAAGAAACCCGGAAAACTCTCAAGCATCCACACAAAAAAATTTGCTTGCAGTAAGCACAAAATCCATCCCCCATTGTTCAATAGTGTCTGGGATAGAACCTGGAGCTTGGAACAGCACTTTTCAACCAGCAGACCACGGTAAGCTCTGCGTAATATCTTCTTGTGCGCCTATTTTTTGTGAAATAAATATTGTTATGTCCTATCGTATTCGGAATAAGCGTTTGCAATGAGTATCCAAACATATTTTATGCATCAAAATTCAGAAGTACATGGAAAAATTTTAAAATATTTTTATACATGCCGTAAATGTAGAGTAAATACATAAAAGCAATTATCTGTTACAAGCCTTATATCCACAATTGTAAACTCAAGTTTACAGCTCTACATTATAGTCTCAAGTGCCAAGCTAATCTTATCTTCTCTAAATACAATAGTAAAGGTAATTATTGATTTTGTGACTATCTACTGGAAGATTTTAAAAAAATAACGAATTTCTGACTCATAAAAAGCTTTCCACCTAAACCTATACTCGAAACAGTAACTAAGTAAAGGGCAATTTTGTGCCAAATCGGGTATTCATATTACTTACACTTTCCTCTAGGGTTGTTTTAGACTAAACGAAGATAAAGTTAATCCTCTCGTTTTATTGAGCCTAGTCATAATAAGTAAATCTTAAGGAGGGCTCTTCTGAAAATTTCGCAATAATATTTTATCAGTCAAACAAAAGCAAATTACCTGCAATTTTCCAGAATTTTTAAAGCTGTGATATTTTTTTCTTTTTTTTTTATAAAACAACTCTTTTAAGAAATTATTTTAATTTATTTAAAAATTAAATACAAATGTTGTCATTATTTTAAAAAATAAACTATAAAATTCTTTGTAATCCTTCTTGATAAAAACGACGATGTTTTCTTAATAGATAAAAAAATAATTATTGGAAATAAGTTTTTAATAAATAAAAAAGGTAATTTTTTTTAATTGATAAAATCTAATTTTTAAATTAATATCGAAAAAAAGTTTTCAACATTAAAAAATGATCAATTTGTGTGTGTTTCTAAGATGTAAAACAAAGCCTAAAAAAGAAATTTTTTTTTCATTAATCTCATTTACGATTATTAATTTTTATATTTGAAGCACGAGTTAACAAAATTATTTTACTTTTTAGATTATTTCTAGGTACCTACATTTTTTATCTAAATACACATAAAAACAGGGTATTCATAAGTTCTTCGTTAACATTTATAAATACTCTATAAGTTTTTACTTTTAACTTCTTATACTCTACTTGTATATATTGAAGAAAAACAAGAATTATACATTCAAGCCAAGAATATATTTTTATAAAGTTCTCGAATTGCTAATAATATAAATTAGTAAATACACATGCATTACAATATTAAACTATTTATTTTTGCTTTTAAACACAAATGAGTTCTTTGTTATTTATTTATATCAGTTTTCAGTACTTAAAACTTGCACAACATAAATAAATAAAAATTAATTTATTAACTTTACTTTCATCAATTCTCTCTTGCAGTTTTTCAAATTTATACTGTTTTTAGGGTTTAAATACTGTTATAAACTGATATTTTCTCCCAGGTATGTTGCTGATTGGGATGTTATTTCGAAATTGGTCTTACATACCGTTTTACAGCGACATTTCTGTGAAATGGTCATCCGTTTTGAGGTACAGTTATGACCAAAATAAATTAATTCACTTATGTAAGACGCACGTTGCCAAAATATAAAAAGTATTTTTTATCTTTTCAGAGATTGTGCTCTTACAGTTATTTTACTGAAGGCCGGATTGGGACTCGACCCAGAGAAGCTGATGAAGCTGAAATTGGCAGTTTTCAAACTGTCTCTCGTTCCATGCTTATCTGAAGCCATTAGTTCAGCTATATTTTCGTATTACTTGATTGGATTACCTTGGCTATGGTCTTTGATGCTGGGGTACATAACCATCATTTTTGTAGCTGTTACATTCTAAAAACAGATTCTGAACACAAATTGCAGGGCTTTAATATACTAAATTTAATTTATAATCAAATCAGAAAATTTAAAATTAAGAATTTATTTTAACTTTGAAATTTTAACATCGGAAAAGATTTATAAAAATTTTGGTGAAAATGCGCTTTAGGTCCCCTACTCTGCCAACTTGGCGAAAGTGTGCTGTGGGTTCCGTACTTGGCGCGTTTTCAAAAACGCTGTTGCCATGGAGATAATGGAATACGATTTTTAACGATTTTCAAAAGCAATTAGCAATTAATAAAAATGACCGATTTTCCAAACTGAAACTAATTAACGACCAATGAAAGTGCTAAAAGAAAGAAACCAATTAATGAGCATCCCCGAAAAAGCGCTTCAAATTATTTTCTCCGGAGGTTGCCATAAAGAACTCATTAGGGATAAAAACGTCCGGTTTACCATCGCCACTTATCGCCAAGTTGGCAGAGTAGGGGACCTAAAGCGCAGATTAACGAAAATTATTTAAAATTTGAGTGTGTTGATACTGTATTTGTAAGTAAAAGGTATTTTATATTTTTTATTCGCAATAACACTTCAAAACTAAATATATTTGATGAAATGCTGTTTACCGAAATTGATTTGGAAATTGATAACTGCGTTTTAATCAGACATGCTTGTACACAACAAACCTAATGTTTCAGACAACCCCTTAAAGGCTTAGTCAAAATTGGCTAGTGGTCATGAAATAATCACCAATTTTTATGAGCATTTTTTAACCATTTTGTTTCTTTGTGCAGCTAGACATTAACCTGTGGAAAAATAATTCATGAGAGTAAGGCTATGAGAAGCCACAAAAGAAACATATCATGTAGAGAATTCAAAAAAATAAGTTTGAAAAAAATAGTCCATATATTAAACCGTGTTTTTTGTATAGTAATGTAAGTATGAGAAGCAGAATATTTAAGAAGATGGAGCTACGAACCAGTTTTCCAATAGATGAAGGAAGTACATTATACAGAAAATTACAATTATAGAGACTAGATCCTTAAGCTTTTAAATATTAACATGGTCCTCCTTAGAAGATGGACATCGCATAGAAATAACATATTTATTCATTATGATGAATTTAGATTTAACTTAGACTATATATTGAAGATTATGTTTGGCTTGAAAACTCCACAAACATTGTTTCAGTCTTACCTTTCACGTTGCAGAGCGGATTTCCAAGTATATTGAAGTATTAGTATAGAGTACAAAGAAAAATATTTTTTTTTGTTTTTAATAGTAATTTAAGGTTGACTGTATCTCATTATTAGGAAGATCTTGTAAGCACTTTTATACCTATCACAATACAACTTTTAAGAGTTATTTTGCTCAACAACATAAAACATGAAGTGTAAGGACTGTCTGGAACAAATTAAGACAATGTAGTATAAATAACATGTTAATTACATTTTACACTAAACAAATATTTAATGGACTATTTGGGATACTGTTTCACATCCACGTTGTCAGTCTGAGGGCCTTTGTATAATTTGCAGTGTGAAATCCCTCAGAAGCTCAATAGACGCTTAATATCATGATTACAGAGTGTTTTGGATTTCAAACTTGCTCTAAAAGGATTCAGCAAAATTTTAAGTCCACTATTTCATATTTTACTCATTCATTGTGACCTTGAAATCACTTACTGGTTTAAATGTATATTCATATATATATGTATATCAAAGAACTAGCATTGATTACTTACATTTATATCAATGTTTAAAAATAAAATTTCTTGTATTTTTTAAAATTAAAAACAATTAATTAGAAACTCTTTGTTGTTTATAATTGATTTATGTTTCTTCAGGAAAATAACAAAAGTATCCATTTCAAAAGAAAATTAATTATTAAAATTAATTAGTACATTAGAAAATAAAATGTATGCTGCTTATAATTTTCAATATTTATTCTCCATTTTGAATTTCGCCAAACATGAGTTCTGGAGCTTTTTGTGGTGAATATTATATTAAATCCCTTTATGTAATTTTTCATACTTTAATATTTTTTTTATTTGTTTCAGTTATGAGTTTATTTATTTGTTTGGATAGATTTATCATATCGGCTGTGTCAGCAGCAGTACTAGTACCAGGAATGCTCCATCTTGATGCGAGAAATATTGGTTCAAAGAAAGGAATATCGACATTAATATTGGCATCGGTTTCTATTGACAACATAGCAGCTCTAACTGGATTCTTTGTGACTTTAAGTTTTATTAATTCAGAAGGTAACGATTTTATCAATAAATTAGAAACAGCATTAAAAAAGAAAAGAAAATCACACTTAAAAAAAGAATTATTAAAATAAATTATTATTCCTATCATACGAGTATTATTCAATATATCGAGATAAATTCTAAAAGTACTTAATTCTCTATCTCTTATTTCTTTTATATAAAAAGCGTACATTTTTAAAATATTAAGATTAAAAAAAAAGAAAATATATGAATATTAATTAAAATACGTAAATGACACAAAATGTTCTAATTTTCATAGCCATGATATAAGCACTAGGATTGCCAAAATACAATTTTGTACTTTTTTATTATTTAATCCCGTTTCTATGACACCTTAAGAACCAGGTTGACAGATAAGAAGAAAATTCGCCAAAAATATCATCAAATTCAAAAATTGGCAGGGATTATACGACCTCTGTGCCTATTTTCGTTCAATGCAATAAGCACTTACATAAAACACACAAGCAAGAATACCATATATTCATAAAACAATCATATCCCTTAATGACTATAGGATTTTATGATTAATGGATTTTATGATGAATTCTAATTCTCTTATAAATAAGAAATATATTTCCTTAACAATGATTACAACTTTAATTTCAGCACATTTGATCGAGAACAAATCAATATCTAACTATATATATATATATATATATATATATATATATATATATATATATATGCGTGTGTGTGTGTGTGTGTTTTGTAATTTATATTTTTGACTGATATATATTTGTTTTCTCATATATATATTCTCATCATAAGCCGACGATGATATACACTTTTCTCTTTTTGTTACATTATTGTATTATATCCAGATTTCTCCTGAATATATCAATTTCTTTCCAGTAACAATATTATCTTTCAAAATTGGTATCATTACATTTAAATAATATTAAACTAAAAGTTTATGGGGGAGAATGTATCATTGCATTTTGTATTTTTGTAGTTACATTGCAATAGAATTGCGCAACTGCATTTCACTTGTGTGTCCAGATATACATTTTAAGAGTTATCCAGAAAATAATTACAGAAATTAATCTTAAGAAGTAGACAGTGGCAGAAAGTTTAAGAAAATAATCTTAGTAGTCTACTTTATAAATATTGTTAAATAAATTGTATGTTGTTACTTATGACACTTGGCGCAGCCAAGCTCTCCCGTCAGGGACTAGGCAAATAAAGTCAGAAATAGCGATTTCTGTTTTTGAACAGAGCAGCCAATTACGAGGGTGGAAGTACAAATTAGGCTCAGTGATAGTAGCACCATCTGGGTCTTCCAATTTAGAGCTAGGAAGCCAGATAAGACCTAAGGCCTGGCTCCTAACACCCTCTAAAATATTAATTTGGAATGGGAACATCGAGAACATTGCAACCACGACATATTTTATTTATCCCAGTCGCCATTAACGAACACGACGGGTCTTCGGATGAGCCAAGATTCGAACTCACTACCTTCCGGTAACGAGAACGACACCCTAAACAACCAAGCCATTGCGGCCTATAAATTGGTTGTAATCTTCATAAATCGCTCACCAACCTTTTTTAATTTTTATTTGTCACATAGCACACAAAATATAAATAATGATATGTATAACATCAATAAATGACGTATGCTTCAATTGTATACCGTACGTAAGTCAATAAATTACTTATAAAACAGAACTCAAAAGAATATAAATAAAAAACAATACATTAGCAGAACACAAAATCCTATGAACCTGCAAGTGGAAAAGCGGTTCAAATCGAACATATTTTATGAGGGAAAGAAAACAGGAATTGTTATGCATAAACTAATTATTATTATAATAATTTTGAATTTGCAAAATGTCATCAAATATGTATGAGAAAATAGACTGAAAATCATGTCACTTAAACATTTGAAGTGTAAAATGAGAAATGTTTCAATATAAGTTTTCTTTTAAGGATTTCATATTCTTATGATAAAGTAGTATTTGAATATTATATTCTCAAGATTTTTAATAATATTCTATTTGCTTATTGTAAAATTGAATATAATGTATTTCTTAATATGAAAGTTACATGGATTTCAGTTTAATTGAATAATGATTTTCTTTTTCTTTTCTTTTTCGAACAGAAGTTTTTATTGGCACAATTATAAAGAGACCATTAGAACCGTTTTTAGGCTTGCTGATTGGAGGAATTCTTGGACTGGTATTGTGGTGTATTCCAAGTAAAACAGGTTCTTCGGTAACTATAATATTTCTTCCTGTGTTTGAATATTAATATTTGTTACCCACTAACTTTTGCAGAGTTGAATAGCAAAGAACTTTTTTTTATCGAAATTTCCTTTTATTAATAAATATATATAAATAACGCCATTTTGCCTTTTATATTTTGCATTTAATATTTTCTTTACTTTGTGGTATTGTTTGATTGATAAATATTCTAAATAAATAACAAATTCTCAAGGATATATTTTTTACCAATCTAAATGTTAACGATCTTGGTACATACTTGTTATTAAATAATCACAAAGTGCACTTTCTGCTAAAATGATTTCAATCTCAAGAGATTGTCTTGAAGCAAATTCTAAACTTAATTAATCTATGCATGATCAAAGATTATTATTTTAAATTCTCAATAATTATCAAATATTAAATTTTCAATTCTCAATCCACATTATCAATGTTTTAAATTCTGAATGATAAAGTTAGTTCTTAATTGAGAATCAAGTATTGAGAATTTTAAAATCTCAATTCCATGTTGATTTTACATTATGTATTGCTACATATGTTTTTTTACGAAAATACTTTTAAACTGCAGTATCAACTTGTGACCATACAAACCGATCTCTGTCTTCATTTTAAATGCTAAATATAATGTCATCGCTTTACTCTATACCAGGGGTGGCCAAACTTTTGAGATCTGGGGTCTACTCCACATTTAAAAAGTCGAAGGCGGTCTACCAATGGCAGAGCTAAATTAACATACATATTTATTTGCGGTAACAAGAAAATTTTTCTAAAAAAAACTAAATATTAATATTTACAAAATAAAAATTTACTGACGAAAATAAAGTATTCATTTATCAAAAACTGACCATCCTATTCACTTCGTTTAGTTGAAATTTGGACTGTATATCAGAGACAAGTTTCACAAGACATATTGTGGCTGGTACGAGCTTATTGCAATGCATAAACACGAAATTAAAACCCTCATCTGTTAAATGCGACCAATATTAGTATTTTGTTCATGGTCGAAAAAGTAGATTTGCAAAGATACCTCGATCCAAAGTATAATTTCAAATACAAAATCAATTTGTAAATATTTGGAAACGTTTCCTCAGAAATTTATTTCCAGAAATCAGTATCGCTAAATATGCTCTGGATTTAAGAAATATATCGCATCTTAATTTAATAATTTCTTCCTCGACCGTGATTGATGTGACGTCTATTAAATGTCCTATTTTTTCAGATACTCCATCAATGTTTACATATTCATTAAATGGAAATATCATAAAATTGAGTATTTCTTTCAACCTAATTAAGTCAGCGAATCTTCTTTCAAATTCTTCAAACAAAACAAGTAAGTATTAAGCGAAATCTTCGAAGTCTCGGTTTGGATAATGGATGCACTCTTCCTCCATGTTTTCGAAGTTTCTCAATTCATGTTTTCTTAATTGAGATGCATACCTTTCTATAGTTTTTTTTAATGTTTTAATCGCGCTCATCATGTCCGTTTTAGGGTTTATATAAATCGTAAACCTTAAATCATATATCTTTATATCGTAAATCTTTGCACAGTTTGTTTTGAGTTTTAAAGCGTAGACTGTAGTAAATTTTAATTTTAAATAATTCATTGATTCTATGTCTTAAGTCATAAATTAAACTGTTAATATCCTATGTTGTTATCGGGATGGTCGCGTGGGCTACCTAAAAGGTCTTCGCGGTCTACCAGTCGACCGCGGTCGACGTCTTGGCCACCCCTTCTCTATACCATATCAACCAAATGTAGAGTCTTGTTAAAGTTTATATGAATAATCTTTATATATATAAACTTCAACAAGATTCTTTATATGAATAATCTGCTCATTACATGCTCATATATATCTGCTCTTTATTAAATACAATTTTAGCTGTCGGTTACGTGTAATCGAGTCCTGCTGCTATGCATGGGAGGATTCAGTCTCACATTCCTGAGTAAGAAGATAGGATTCGCAGGTGCTGGAGCATTGGGATGCGTGAGCTTTGCTTTCGTCTCATCAATAGATTGGAGAAAAGATGACAGTCAGTTCGTATGTATTCAAATTATAATCAATCTAATGTAATTTGGTATATTTGTCATAAACTGAAAGTTGGAATACATGAATCTTTAATAAGTGGTTGGAAGTTAAGAAGCTCATTTTTCTGACCTGAAGTTATATTAGTTTGGGGAAAGAGTAATCCATTATTTTTTCGGTAGACGTCTGTAGTGATCGATATCTCGTGAGGTATCTATCAAACAATTTCAGATTTATGCTCGTTAGAAAGGTGACATTTGATACTAAAATATCCTCTTGCGGTTTTTTGTTTGATTAATTCAGTTACGAGTACAAGGTTTTAAAAATGGAAGACAACAAACAGAAAATTCGATGCATTTTCGTTTTTCTCTTGTAACGGTGAAAAAGATTGCCAGGTGGCTAAAATTGTGAAAGGTGTTTATCGTCCTATATAAGACTGCAACAACCAGTTACGTACAATTTTTTGTTTCGGCGATTTCGTTCGGGTATTTTTGATGTTAGAGATGCACCTCGCATGTGGATACAACATCGTCGAAAATGTCTATAAAATATCAAAAATGATCGAAGTTAACCGCATGTCAGCAGTCGTAACACGCAAGACCTAAAAATCTACATGAAAGCTGTTTTAAACCTTTTTACAAAGCGAATCCAAAAGAAGTTACATAAAGTTCACGTGAAAATAATGGATTTCTTTTTCCCCAACATAATATATACAGGGTGTTCTTTTTTAAAGTGACAGTGTTCGGAGCGCCCTGTAGCTCGATCTAATAGCCAAAATGGCACCAAATTTGGTATTTAGACTAATCAAGACATGGGAAAAAGGATACCGTGAAAAAGTTTAGTTCCAAAAATCGCCGCTAGGGCATTTTGTGCCTCTTTACAATGTATAAAATGTGAGAAAAAGTTGCCAATAATCAGTTATTACATCTTCTACTAGTTTACGTCTAATCCCAGCGCGAATGGTCAGTGACCCCGTTTCCTCGAACTTATTCATCATTTTTTAAAACATTCAGCGATTAACGCCCCTTTCGTAATTTTTTTCTGATTTGAAATTCCCGAAGAGCTGCGGATGCATTACATTGATTCATATAATACAACTTCACCAGTAACGCACGTTGCGGTAACATGAGAGGCATGGCCACTGGAGCTCGTTTACTTCAACTGAGATTATTTGTTGGAGCTGCCTATTACTGGCTTTTATAGCCTCTATTAGTGCCGCTGTCAACGCGCAACATTCACATTTTTCTTAGATACCCGTTTTTTATGCTAATTCTCGTTATTGTAAGCTACAGCAGCTCCACAAAATTCCCTAGTGGTGATTTTTGGAACTAAATTATTTTTTTATGTTTTGACTAATCTAATTATCAAGTTTGGTACCATTTCGGCAATTAGATCGCGCTACAGGGCACTCCAAACACTGGCACTGTAAGAAGATCACCCTGTATATACATACATACACACACACACACACACACACACACACACACACACACACACATATATATATATATATATATATATATATATATATATATATATATATTTGTGTGTGTTAATATGATGGAACAATGTTTCTAAAGCTCTTATTTAATTTAAATTATAAGTATGTTCACAAACTTTCATAAAAATAATTTCATATACATATGAGCGTAAATTTTTATAAACACAAAAATTTAAAGTGATCTTTTCGCTTTGCGAATCGAAAACGAAAGTTTGCAAATGCTAAATTGCATGCACTTAAAAAATTCCAAAGATTCTAAAGTTTCTTTTTCATTTTATAAATAACCATTGTCTATTCCATCAATATTCCAGGATGAAAATTTCTTCGAAATAAGGAAAAGGTGATTTCGTAGGATCTTTAAATGTAAGAAACCAAGTGTACCACAAATCTTCATATCTGGTTTTCATCATTCCTTTTTATGGTTATACACTAAAGAACATTCACTCCATAAGCGACAGTCGAAGTTGAACTATTTTTAAGGAAGAACATGACTCCCGTTTTTTCTCTATTATTGCACACTTATTTTAGTGTTGCCAATGTATGTTTTAAAACACATTCTTAACTTTAGAATTATACTTCTCTTTATGTAGGATTATCTCAAATTCTTGAACACATTAGAAGCATTGTCTTTAAGAATTTAGTTTTATAAATATAGGAGAGAAATGGATAACTTTATCTTCTTTATTCTCTTTTTTTATCCTAACTCAGAACATTTTTTGAATACCATTTAAAGACATAACCAATTTAAATATTTGTTTTGTTAAAGTAACTTTTTTTTAGCATTATCCATCTTTCATTAGTCTCATCTTTTCTTTAGTTAATAAGTGTTATGAAATAATTTAACGACATTCCTTAAATTAATTTGATCATAAAATAATTGCCCTTTTTTAACTCGTATGAGAAAAGTTTAAACTTCGAATTTTTTTTTTTAAATTTCTAATACTTTTTTTAAAATTTTTATACATCTATTACTATATATAGCATATATGGTATAAATTGAATTATTTTCACCTTACAATAAGAATTGAAAAGTCACTTAATAAGAGAACAGTCTTATAGCTCTCAAGCAATTTTCTAAGAAAATTTCTCAACGTTTGAATAATACAACTGCTTCCAAATTTATATGCCAAAATTTGTATCAATAGTTGTCTACATTTTCCCAGAAAGTAATCAAAACTAATCTTCAAACTGCCTTGGTTGTTTTGAAATTTACAAATGAAAGTAATGTAGATATAAAATTTTAAAATTATAAGTATATAATAAAATTTTTAATTCAAAACTAAATTATTTTCTCATTGAAATAATAATTTACAGTATTTAAGTTCTAAGTTTTATTCTAAATTTCGCATATTATTAATATTTTCTTAATTGACACAATAAATTTTTGTTTTAGTTATATATTTATGATTACTTTTTTCTCTAATTTTTCTTGTATTTGCATAGAAAAAATGTAATTGCATATTGAAAATTTCCTTTAAGATGACAAATTTTTAAATATTTCAATTTAATTTTGATTCTATGATTTGAAGTTTAGTTTACTTCTATAACTGGTTGGTACTAATGACACTTGATAATGCCAAGCCCACACGTTAAGAAACTAGGCAAATGAAGTCTGAGAGAGAGCGTCTTCCATTTTTGAATAGCGCACCCTCATATGAAGGTGGATGGACGACTTTTGGCTCATAGATGGCAGCACCATCTGAATCTTCCAATTTAGATATTGAAACCAGTGAAGATCCATAGCCTGGTTCCAACCACCTCAGAGGTATTAATTTGTATTAGGAACATGGAGGACATTGCGACCCGACATATTTTACGTACCCCAGTCACCATTAGTGAACACGACGGATCTTCGACTAAGCCGGTATTCGAACTCAACGCCTTCTGGTAATAAGAACGACGCCCTAACGAACCAGGCCACCACGGCCTTATTTCTATAGCTAGGTAATAAAATGACATACTACATAACATAATTCATGCAAAACAATTTAATTAAGTGCTTTTTTTAAAAAATACTTGTTTGTTGAGATTTTTAAGATTTTGTGCTATTTTATCATTTACCAAAAGCTGAAAATATTTTCGTATTTGTTATTTTTATGCGAACCAGAAAACCATAACATGGATCACGGGACTGATGTGGGCAATTCTAGAAATATTCCTCTTTGGTCTAATTGGCGCTGAAGTGACAATAGATAGTCTTCAGAAAAATATAGGTAAATCAAGATGATAGAATTGACAATGAAAATAGTTTATAGATATAAAGTATTATTGTAATTTCATTTTTACTTTTAGATTAAAATTTTGTTGAATTTCTATTTATAAATATATAAATTGTGATGATTATAAAAATTAATTTTTATAGGAACGGGAATACTAGTTTTGTTTCTTGGAGTTTTAGTTAGATTCATTTCAACTGTTATTTCCCTGTTTGGATCAAAATTGAATTTTAAAGAGAAAACTTTCATATCAGCTTCATGGATTTCCAAAGCTACTGTTCAGGTAATCGAATAAAATGTTGACAACAGCTGAAACAGCTGTTGTCAACATTTTATTCGATATGTTTCCATTGCAATATTCTCCATTTTTAAGTTGATCAAATGTAAATGTTCTTTTTATGCATTACAGCAAACGACATGTCCTTAAACATTTTAATGACATTCTTTGGTAGTTAATCTCAAAAATTTCCAAATTTCTTCGTCATAAGTACACAGTACTGTCAACAATGCACAGATACTAAACTTTTGATCGAAGTATAAATTCTGAAGAATTTGAAGAGGGATTGTCCTCGATAAACAAGGCAAAGTTATTCATAAACAGAGGGCTTTAATTGCATGATGCCAATAATAATTCTGTAAAGTTTTCATCAAATTTGTTGCTTCGTCTAAGACAATATTTTTCAAATAAACATTAGACAAAGGTGTTAGCAAAATAATTTCTTTATTTCTGACAAATAGTGAAGTGTTACGATCGATCTTCGACTGTATTATTGGTGACGTAAGTCATCCACGTACCAAAAATGATCAATGTTTTCTTCAGTTCTTATTTGAACTGGAGTATAAAAATTAAATTTCTACAAATTATAAGAAAATGTATATTAGCTCATCAACACTAATAAAATATATCTGTTTGGTAATAGAATCCTTGTTTGGGAAAATATTGTGATAAATAGTTGAAATGTGAATATGTTTTCAATTCGTTCTCGCTGTCTTACAGTACTGAGAAAATAGGGTTTATCAATGTTATAAAATTTTCTGAAAAATCAATTTAAAAGGTGTTCTTTGGTTAGCCACGACAAAGTAATGCAAGACAAGTATCTTCCAATGCTTTTAATTAAAATTGTTAAATAAGTATAAATGGTAATTATTAGCAGTAACCATATGATTGATTCATCAGCAATAGGAAATTTACTGTGAAGTTTACGGGAATACCTTACACTGTTTCAAATCATCTGGTCTGAAGATACGATGTATTATGCTTTGACCACATTTAAATTAATGTAAATGCGTTAAAATCTTTGTTTCCTTTCTATAGTAGTATTAAGATATACTGTCACATAAGTAAAGACGTTATAATCTGAGCCTATTTTTGAGATATTGCTAATATTTTTTCTCACTTTTGAGCATCATTGTCTTTTCCATCATTTAAATCTATACTGGCTTCTTATTCTGAGAGTATCTTTCTTTTCATAGCAATTAACGAAGATATTTTGAATTATGTGAGTAAGTTTCTCATAATCAAGTTTTAATTTTGCAATGCAAATCTTTACATTGAGTACCTCCCCCCCCCCAAAAAAAAATAGGAAAAGAATTGAATTACGGAATGCAAATAAGGATTGGGATAGGCGTAAAAATTTAGTCCTGTATAGTATATAAGCAAATGACATTAAGATATTATGAGAATTTAAAAAGAGCCGCCTGTAAACTTATTTAAAATACTTTTATTTTACAAGAGACAATAATTAGACAACCAGTATATATGTGTACCAAAAATCCAGTGGCGTAGTGGTAGAGCTTCGTTTTCTCCAGGCACAGGCCTTCAGTTGGATTCGGATTGGGCAAAATTGGCTCAGCCTTTCGTTTCTTCGATAACTAAATACTGGAGCTCTTGCGTTTGACTGGCCTCTTAATCGAGACATCGTACCTCAAGGCACTCGGTAAAGAAAATAGATGCAGGCATTTTGGAACATAACCCCCATATTGTCATCTCACTTAGTTAAGTTGTATATAAGTATATGACATCCTAAAATGGAAAAACGACGACATGAAATATACTATAATTTCCAAGAAGAATAGTAGGTTTGACAAAATGTAGATTTTGGATTTGTGAAATCGGAACATGAGTTAGATGGTACGTATCCATAGTTAATGTATACTTACAAATTGTAAACAAGGAAAGTTTCCATGCTAGTTATTGAAGCAACTACTGGCACTGCGATTTTGGAACCAGGTGATGCATAAGGACTATCTAGCTGAAAATCAATGATTTCAATATTTGAACACTATAATAATATGATAAGCTAATAAAGATAAAGTAAATAAAAAAAGATTTTTAGATTTGAAAACTATGAAAGGAAAATGTTATGGCATCAGGATCATTGATTCAGATGACTCTTAATTTTGAAATCTAATGCTTAAAATTAATGTTCATAACTGTAAACATGAAATGACATAATTACATAATTTAACAATTTAACTGTGTAGTATTTACTTTGTTGAAAGATATATATGCATTATTACTTGTCCAAAATATCATTTGGGATTCTTTATCAAAATAATGTGATAACTTTGATATGTGATTATATAT
>JAPDSC010008631.1:85207-95916 GCA_026290005.1 Latrodectus geometricus | reverse complement strand
ACAATAAATAAATTTATAATTTTTAAAACTGTTTGCATAGAAAGTTACAAATTTTTTGTCATAAATACAGAATTTTATGTTAAAAGTTTTTTTTTTTTAAATTTGTATTGTTTAATGTAATTTTATGTAAGCTGTAACTTATACAAAATTAAAGATACAAGAATCTTCTGATATCATAAGTGGTTAACTAAATTGAACTAATAAACAGATTTTGCATTTTTACTTTCCATATTTTAAACAGCCTAAATGCAGTTATTACTTTTAATTTTTTTTATGATTTTTGAGGAATATATTGTACCGCGCTTTGGGGTTCGTGTCGATAAAACAGTCAATTAAATATCACAAAACTTTATGCGTATAAACTCAATAGGTTACAGAAAATACCAACTATTAAAGTCACAAATACATAGCTTCAAATTAGCTAGTACAGCAGAAAAATACAGCTTCCAATTACAGAAATCTCAAATACTTCATTCAGTCAACAGCTTTTATGCTCTATTTAGACTAATATTCAAGGCTGATAGTCTTCTCATGGATGGTAACCATATACGATATCGTGATAAAAAAAAAAATAAAAAAAAAAAAAAAAAATCATGATTTTTAAATCATTGACCCTAACGACATATAAGAGTGCAATATAATAGTGCTAAGAATTATTTTTTAATGTGATTTAAAAAAATTGCAAAAAATATCCTTTAAGGTCGGAAAAGATCGAATTTACTATTACCTTTAATTTGAATTACATTTTAATAACTTCTAGTTTAAAATAAATCAAAGATTTGGGAAACAGTAAATACGTTTGTGATTAGATATTTGTTTAATGCAATCATTTTGATAAATCAATTCATTTTAGATGGATTTATGGAAATCATTAAAATTATAAATATATATATTTAGATTTCAATTAATCAACATATAATTAAATACGTATCATCTTGTCTAATATTTCCACGTTAAAATACGTATTTTTAATTAATGCGATTGAACACCAAATAATTTATATCAATCTCACACATAGCATTAAGTAAACTCGAATTTACCAAAAAAAAAAAAAAAAAAAAAAAAAAAAATCAACATTAAATTTAAAATTAAAAATGGAAATTGCTCAAATTAGATTTATAAATCTTAATTAACTCTTGTGACCCATTTCGTGTGGAGTCGAAGTAAGATGTTGTGTAAAGTGATTTGTTAAAATATATTTGGAAAGACTGTATATTTATATTATAACTACATATGTTATGGTTATTTATTTTTAAATGTGAGTCTAAAAATAATTAAAAGCTTTTATCAAGTTCCTAAATGAAAAATTCAAAAGTGAATATATACAAAAATATTATGTCAACAATCTACACTTGATATTTTTCACATGACAAGTGCTAAGTGTTGAAGCGCCATATAATGAAGAATTGATTCTATTAAGATACGGTAAGCGATTGTGGTGAATTTATTTGGGAACAAGAAAAAAATCTCTAAATTTTAATATATTTGGTTGTTTTCTGTGCTATTCAATCTGTGACCATAATGTCCTTTTTAGTCAAAAGATGTTGGTACTGATTTCTCAGGATTTAAGATTTTTTTTTTTATTTATTATAAATTTTGCAATATACGTTTGTGAAGCAAGTGTTCATATTGTTAATCCTGTTTGTGGTTTATTGCTTATTGATATAGAGATTCCATCTGAAACATAAAGACTCTATGCCAACGCTCTACCAACTTTGCTATTGCAAGGAAAATTTGCAAAATTGTCTGCAGTGTAAAATATATTATGCGTTTTAAGTAGGAGGTGTCCAGCAACTTAGATCTTTTCTTCTGGAAAAATATGGAGAGGGAAAATAATCGATATCCATTAAATGTTTTCTGACTATGAGAATCACAGTCAGAAAGATTTGTTGGCAGTGAATGTCTCAGCCACATAATATTTACATTGATTTCTTGGTCTATCAAATACTTGGCATTTTGTTAGTAATTGACTTATCTAATTTGGTAACCTGGATATTCATTGAGATCACTTAGAAGCAGGTTATACGCAATCCTTTGTAATGGAAACATAGGTTTCTCAAAAAATCATTTTCAGGATGCGAAATCGGTTTTGGGAAACTAGATATATGGGCTTGGTTAGACTATACTTTAGGGTGCCCCTTTGATTCTCGCCAAGTTGTGCTCGCGATTGATCGCCAAGCTGGGCAAAATCCAAATTTTGTTGACAATGGATCATAATGTTGCCAACGGAAAGTAACCACAAGAACATATTAAACAGAGACGATATGCTAGGAACCAACGCTGGCGAATCACTATTGTGTGTACAACCTGATAGACATATTTTCATCTGATAAAAATCTGGTACTGGAATGGCCTCGCATTAATGAATGAAAGAATCTAGTTTAACAGAGACGTAGTGATCATCTGGGCTAGTATTTTGATCTATTATATTAACCTGTTCATTATCAGGAATAGAACATTAACGGCACAATGATATATATATATTGTAATTCTTTACTTTGCAGCAATTGAATATGCATTTATTATCATGGGTTATAGCGTTGAGCATGGTGAGGTAGCAGTTAGCCTATTCAGAAAAAAAAAATCGAATCAATTGACTAGCATATTTCCTAGATATGCATTTAATATGACTAATATGAATTTATAGGAGAGAAGACTTGTCCTTCATTTATTATCCTCAGAAACCATTTAGCGAACACAAGGCAAACGCTGTCCTTGACAGACGACAAAATACCTCAGTTTCTCAATGATAATGACATTGGTTCTACATCTGGGATTTCTTTTTCTTTTGTGTAAATGTTTTAGATAAAATTTGGATATATTTTTTAAACTTAATTAAAACAATTAACGCTGCAAAATACAAACCATTATTTCGATGGAAACATGTGATCATTACTGTGAAGAAATTAAATATTTATGACTTGAATGTATTTGAAACACAAGAAGAAATAAATTTCCTTTTGGTGGTATTGCGTCTTAAGACTATTTAAAGACAGAAATTTCTTACCAGCATGGTATTAGAATTCTAGATTTTTGCTTCGAATTGAAAAATTTAGACTAAATATTTTTTCTGTCTTGCAAATAAAATGAGGCTTTGTATACTTTTGTTAAGTTTAGAATATTTTATATTGTTTCATGGGATATATTCTACCGATAGACTGGTAAAAACTTTCATTATTTTGTACATATTTTTTTTATATTTATTACATATATTGTGACCATCGTTAGTTTAATGCTTATATTCTTTGATGTATTTCATTTTTTTCTATGGTCTCTTTCTTCTATGAATAGGTGTATGTCTTTTTATGTATCTTTATTTCTCTCAACAAGCATATACTTTGTAGAAAAATGTGAATTAATTTTAAAACAAATTGCATTGACATTTTATTTTATAATAATATTATACTGCATTCATATATTCATATCATTTTCTAACAGCTGAAAAAAAGTCTCGAGTAAATACATAATATATAAAAATTGATGGTATAGTAAATTGAAACTTTTTTTCAATTGAAAAGCATTTTCAGCAATGACACAAATTTAATATTTAATTAGAAAAACAATTTAATTTAGTGAATTTATATTAATATTGTTCAAGTTTTCTTCTTCTTTTTCTTTTTATTTATGCCTTATTATATATTGATTTATTTATGCTTTATTATATGCCTTATGTTATATTGAACTTTCAGTATGCTATTATTCTATATATTAATATTAAAATCTATTAAAAATTATAAAGTAGTATTTTAAACTAATTTATAATACAAAATAATATAATTAACTAAGTATAGTGTAGCATGTACGTTCCAAAATTGATAAATTTAAATTAGCAGTGTTATATCAATATATTTGTAGTATTTAACTATATATATTCCAAAATTTATACTGATTTAAATTAAGATCTTTGTAGTTTACAAAAAGCATTTTATTTTTGAGTAATAGAAGATAGCAATTAGTCAGGACAGTATTTAATTAGTATCTACAGTACTACTAACTTAGAAATCAGTAATCTTATAGCAAAACTGCAGGATCTTACAGTATTTATCTCAAGTTCAACCTTGGACAAGATGATATATTTAGCTCATCATGCCATAGGAATAGATGATAATGAATAACGACAGTAATTGGGCCCTAAACTCACAGAGAATTGCTTGCTAAATTGATCATCTGTATTCTGCGTATCCAATTTTGTCGTTCAACCTATCTAGTAAACAGTGATAACCAATAAATGCTTGTAAACTTTTGATCAGAAATTTAATTTTCCTTAAGAACACTTAAACTACATAATGATCTTATTTTGCAATATACGTTATCTCCAAAACTATTTATCGGAACTTAGACTAGATCACGGTCTCTATCGTTAAGTATTTTTGATGCCAATTATAAATTTGTTCATCAAAGTTTAAAATATATGCAAGATATATGTGTCTTTGCTCCAAATTGATATTCACCTGCTGTCTGTGACAAATAACTATTTGTGCCAATTCTTTCAGAAAGTTTTACATTTTATTTGGATAAAAGTATTTTTAAGTCATGAATAAATTAACTAATTCTGAAGTGAGCATTTTATTTATTTTTTTGCAAATGAGCTGTTTCATTTATTGATGACTTAATTTGTATGCACATAAGCAACTGTTGCACATAAATGCATACAATACATATATAACCGAATATAAATGGGCAACTATTTTTTAATTAGCAATGCATTCAAATTCTATATTAAAATGTTTATTTTTCTCACATATATTAATAAAAAAAACCCATTAAAATCTGCGTAATTTTCTGTCATATTTAGGAATGAGTGTAAAATGTAACTTAGAAAAACTTCCCACTACCAGAGAAAAGGCTTTAAAATATTTTTAAGACACGAATATTTGACGTTACATTCTATTTAATTTTAATTATTTTTAATCAAAGATCTTTGCATAAATTTGTCAATCTCTATAAAATCTTTAAGCCTTTTTTAAAGAATGTAAGATTAACAGTATTATCATTTACATATTTGAATGTTGCAAAATATGTTGAAATGGATTAAAATAAAAAGAATATAATCTATCACTTTTTATTTAGGAAGGGAATTAAATTTCTAAGAGTATTCCATTTTATATAATTTAGTTATATAATTTAATAAGTTATAATTTCAGTTTCTATATCACACACAAATACACACAATATTTATACATAATATTTTACATAATATAAACTGTTTTCATATTTGTACCGTTAAAAAAATAAATACCTACTTTAAACAACATGGAACTTAGCGATAAATTAGCATTGAATACGAAAATCTGTGACTTGAGAAAATTTGAATGATGTTTTTGAAGATAAGGTATACCGTATGAGAAACATGATTGAAACATATACTTTGGATCATTTAATGATAAACAAAATGTTTTGATATCAGTAATATTTTACATATAATTAACTATATTTCTGATTTTATTATATGTGTGAATATTGTACATTTATGTTTGATATAAAAAAATTAATTTATTTATTTAATGTGTCAAATTTATTTTTGACCTGTGATTATAAACCCATCTCTGTTCTTGTTTTCCAGCCTATAAATACAACAATACCAGGTATGAACTTTCATATTTCGAATTTCTGTACTTTAAGTATTAAAATTTTATATTTATTTGTATAGTAATCTTGTCTCAGTATTTAATTATTAAAATTTTATTAAAATTTCTTGGAGCACTCTTGAAATTTATTTTGAATTGAAAATAAAAACTGATGGTTTAGAAAGGTATTTTAAAGATGAAAAAGTTTAGTTAGATGGAATCATTATGATTAAAATTACTTTCATAGCTCAGTAAAATGTGTGAAAAGAATTATGTTTAATTCAATAGCTATGCATATGGAAAGTTAAATTTTGTTTGAAAAAGAGAAAAAAAAATAATAGTGAAAAATCTGAAAAGCTGTTAAAAGCATTATTTATAATTACAATATTAAAACAAATAAGATTACTTTAAGCATCGTAATTTGATTAAATCCCGATCAGATTCATTTCATTCAATAATTGAATCCTGATGAATCACCAAGACAAGTAAATATGATATTTTGCATTTCACATGAAAGTTCCTGTTTTATTTTATCCAATGTCATATTCACTAAAATAAGCTTTCGAAGTTATAGCTAAATTTACAATATCTCTCTAGAGTCAAACAAAAGCTTATCAACAAGCAGGGATGGTTTTGAGATCGTGTAATTTATCACATAAATAAAAAAAAATGTCATATTGTTTTTAATCATACTCAAGTCACTGCTTTCTGAAAGATGTCTTCGTAAAGGCTTAGTTTTTCTATCGAGGTACTAGTTAAAAAAATCCTGAAAGTTACCAATATTCCACTCTTCTGAATATAGGAAACAGAAACACAATCGCCTATTTTCTTAGCGTATTCGTCTCTTTTTATTCGCATTAATGTGATCAAGTATTAGACCTATATATATATATATTGTAAATTATAATTGACTTTAATAATTTAATTTTGTGCTGCAGGTCCATTAATTGGTAATGGAGATGTAGCAGTTCAAGGAGAGTTTCCTTGGATGGTAAGTCTCTTGTTTTGTAAACCAATATTTAAGCAAATTCATTATGTTCATATACAATGGATACACACACATAAACATGAAGATGAAATTACCTTCTCTGATTTAGGAGTAAAAACGACATTATACAGTATGGTGGTAAATTAATGTAGTTACTTAAAAAATAATATTATATGTTTTTATGATATTTGAACATTCACTTTGAGACTTTTTTTACTTTTAGTAGTATTTTTTTTTTGCGAATAACTGTTTTGATATTATACAATCAAACATCTATGTATCTAAACATATATTTATATCTATCTATCTATCTATCTATCTATCTATCTATCTATCTATATATATATATATATATATATATATATATATATATATATATATAGTTTTCCATTTATAAAATACTTTACTTTTATATACATAATGTGTTTTACCAAAGAATAATTAACTCAATTAGAGAAAAGCTCATAACTGATTCATCATTCATTTTTTTAAGGAATTTTATGAAAAGAATATTCATATTAGAAGAAATTAATTAACTTTTATCCGCTACAAAAAAAGTATTATTTGAAATAGGTGGTTTGTAATGTATCTTGGATTTCTTTGATAAGAAAAAAGCGATTCCTTTTAAAAATAAAATGATGAAATATTGATCCATAAAATAATCATTTAAGCAATATGTTATTGAGAATTCATGTGAAAATCTGATAAGAAAGTTTCATTGGATTTTGAAAAATAAACTATTTATAGTATTGTGGTGTAGTATTTGAAGTAATGAATTAAAGGCATATTAAAACTATTTTTTAAAGAATTATTTGTTAGTTTATTTTTTATGCATCGCAAGAAATTATTTTGACTTAAAGTATCACCTGCAGGAAAAATTATGGTTAATTTCAACACGTTGATTTTTATGTCATCCTAAATGAATGTATAATTAAAACAATTTATGTACACAAGAAATAAAATGAAGTAATTAAGAAAATAAAAAATAAAATTTATCTTCGTGATTTAAAATAGATTTTGTACGCTCTTTGAAAGTCATATCGAATAATTTTTTTTAAAAAATGTGTGTTATGTATGAATGAGAATAATAGACTTCAATCCTATATTTGTGAAACATTATTTGACGAAATATTTTATTAGACAAAATGTATTTCTCTTTTGTAATTCGGAAATTATTATTGAATAAATTAAATTTTTTTATTGATTGTAGGTTGCTATATATAAGCAAGGGAAATATATTTGCTCTGGTTTTATAATTTCAACGACTACTGTCCTTAGCTCTGCACATTGCTTTTTCAGGTAAGTAAATGACGAAAATTAATTTCTTGGAAGTGCTATTTCCATAAGTAATATACACTCATAATCATACTCCATAAGTAATATACACTCATATATGTCAATAACGAAAGTTTAATAATAATCAATAATGATCAATAATGAAAGGAAGAATATAATGGTATTAATTGTAATAACTTGTAATCTCCCCTTTGCATACTAAAACAATATTTGACAGAAAGGAAATAATTGATTCAAGCAAACTTTTACAATCGGGGTGAGTAATGCTTGGGAGATTTTTGGGGTTTTTTCCCTTGCGATACGTAAATGCAACCAACTATTCATAAAAAATTGTCTTAAACTAGTTTACTTGATAGACATTAAAATATCTTACAATGTTAGTTATGCTGTTCAGTAGATAGTTTAATTAGCAATTTTCGGATCACCAACTATTCGTTTAATGCAAACTAATATATTTCATTTTCTTTCTAACAGAAAGAAAGTCCGTTTCTGTACTAACAGAAGAATGTTAGTACAGAAACTGGACTCTATCACTTGTAATCAGAATAAAAATCAATGGTATATAATTACCATACAGTATACAATTACCGAAGTCCTTTTACCAAAGGTATAGAGCAAAAAACTGACAAATTTTGAATATATATTCAAAAAGGCTGTTTTCAATATAAAACTGAATAATTCTTAATTTAAATGCTGTATTATCATAATTTCCAAAATTAAAATAACTGATAGCTGTGTTGTTAGCATTCCATTATCAAGTTTTATAGTTCGTAAGTTCGATTTCAGCCAAAGATAGGAATGTTAAATTTTGGGATTCACTTTAATAAGAACATACCATTCGAATTAATCTTCTTGTTTAAAATATTGATAGTAGAATGACAAAAATTTAGAACATCTTAACAATTTTTTCTTTCTTTTATTAGTAGTTTATTTTCAATTACTGATATAAGATTAATGATGATCTATAAATGGTTCTTTGCAAAATATTATGTTTTTTAAAAAAAAAAATCTTTTTTTTTTTTATATTTGTGTTTTTATATGATAATAAATTTTCTCACTCACAATTGTCTAAATTTAAATATTCTCTGTCCAGTTATGACTGCATTGTTCTTCATACTTAACAAAAATTTAACAAAATGCTCAGGAAAATACAATGCAAATCTATAAAATTAAACAAAAAGAATTATTTTTAACCTTCCTTTATTTTTCAATTCATATTCAAATTATTTGATTACCTTATGGTACTCAAATCATTCTTGATATTTAATGACACATAGAACTTCTTCAATGGAATTTTAATGATAATTATCTTTTTCTCAATATTTTTTTTCACTTCAAATCAATCGATTTCTTCTGCCCAAATGATTTTTCTTATTTCAGGAAAGAAAAACCAGACGACTCAAATCTATTTTATGGATTTGCTGGCAACGTCAAGAGATCTGGAAATGGAACACGCTTGCATTTCGAATCGATCCAGATTCATCCTGAATACGATCCAACTCCTGTCTCGGAAGACGGAGCACTTAATAATGATTTAGCTTTACTAAAAACTGAACAGTCCATAGTATTTAACGAAAATATAAGGCCTATTTGCATATTCAAGACTGAAACTGCACCAATTTATTTCGCAACAGCAATGGGCTGGGGTATCACGACCAAAGGTGAGTTTGAGAAATGTAAATTATTGTTATACTGATTGAATAATGTTATGTTTAGTTCGCCGATTCTCTTATGGAATGGTAGAAAAGTTAAGCGTGGCCCAGTGCTCTTCGGAGTGGAAAGTTTCTAGTTTGATTCTAATCTCTGTCGAATAATGAGAGATGGTAGCACTTCTGCCTACCTACACGTCTATTTGGGATGGTTGCTTAGGATATTTCCAGGTTTTCTCCCTTGTGACTCGAGCAAATGACTATCCTGATAGGTAATTTATGTAATGGATATTAAATGCTTTATAAAAGCCTTAAATGTTATGTTATTGATATACAATGTCTAAATAACAATGGGGACAGTGAATTGTTGATTTGTAACTCATGAATTTTTTGACAGCTAATTTTATTAATATCATATAAAATGTTAAACATGTTCCTATTAATATACAAAAAAAAAATGTTTTTGCACCATAAAATTCTGAGGGTAACGTATGCGATGTTAGTATGAAAACATTTGTACTAATTGTTACATTACGGAAATTTGTTCAACATTGAAAGGGCATGTTCATCGTAGAAAAAATAATTTTATATTGCTTCTGTAAAGAGTGACAACACTCTATTTTCTAAACATTTTCTATTATTTTTAGTTTCTATTTAATTTTAATTGATCCAGGATGTGTTGGTACGACAGCAAGATTTTTTCTTCGATTAGTATAAACAAATATTTCCCAGTTTTCTTGATTTTTCTTACAAATTCAGTTTTAAGATGAGTTTTTTAACTGTTATCTTGACTACTCTTTTCAGATGATAGTTCTGCTTCAGATGTTTTAAGATATGTGAGGATGTTGATTGCTTCTAACAAGCTTTGTAGTCCAGCGGTTAGTGTTGGAGACAGAAGTAAAATATGTTCTGCAAAACTTCGTGGAGGAGTTTGTACAGTAAGATTTACAAAGCTTTTGACAATTAAATTATTTATTTTATTATTTTTATTTCACATTTATATCACAAATTACGTTCTTGTATTGAAACATAATTATATCTCAACTGATTAAATAGCCTATCCATCTATCAATCTGTCAATCAACCTACCTATTTATCAACCTGTCAGTCTATCTATCTAGTAACCAACCTATCTATCTACCTCCATTCTTATATATTAATAATCTTAATACCTATTTGGCAAGTATGGGACATAATTTCTATTTATAT
>JAPDSC010008631.1:73884-85197 GCA_026290005.1 Latrodectus geometricus | reverse complement strand
TTATTATATATTATTTATCTTAATACCTATTTGGCAAGTATGGGACAAAATTTATATATATATATATAAATATAATCAGATTTTCAATTTCATTTTTAATTAACTGTTTTATATACAGTTTTACACATATTAAACATGTTGATTTTATAAATGTGCGATATAAATGTTATAATTCCTTAAATGTTTTTGCTACACTGTAAAACAGAATATATATTTATTTTCTGTTAAGTGTTATTTAAATAAAAGTCATAAATTTTAAGAAATTGTATCTCATTATTGAAATTTTGATAATAATTGGACTATTAGTAAATTTTATACTATAGACTATTTTCTCTTTATTTATTATTATTATTTTTTTTTTTGCTTTAAAAAAATCGAAGGTTAATGATTGATCTTGATTTCCATCTGTAACTAATGTAATGAGTTACATTTGTTTGCTTGTCAATGATCTTTATATTATTTTGCTTTAGGGAGATTCAGGAGGACCATTGGTTTACTTCGGTCAACAACCTGTTGCAATTGGAATAACCTCATATGGAAAAGAGGATTGCACATCTTTCTTCAGTTTTGCTGTTTTCACAAGAATTGCCTTTTACACTAAATTTATCGTGGAAAACACTAAGGACGTCTGTGCACTTTGAATATAAAGAACAAATCTTAAAATGATATATTGAAGTATCTTGAGTTAACCGAATTTTCTGTTCTGTTCCTAAACTATAATGTAGTTTCTTAGTGTTTATTGTATGAAAGATAAAATGTTTCAGCAAAACTAAAAATATACATTCTGTTTCTACTGTAGTTGGGATTCTATTCTAAAACGTGCAATATAAATGTTATACTTCTAAAAAAATTTGCACAAAAATAGTTTTATTCATTGGAACAGTGGTATTTATGTTGTAGATTCTTAGTTTTTATTTTCGTTAAGGTGCACATGGAATTTTCTTAATATATCTTTGAAATAAAATATTTGCATACTGTTATTTTGGTGTATTTATTGGCTGACTTGTTTGTTGTTGTCAGAATATTTTTTCTAACTTTATATAAAATATTAAAATGTATAAAAACATCAATTATATTTAATCATGTCATCGTATTTTCAAGTATTTAGAATTATAGTATACATATAATTTATAAAAGGAAAAATTATTTAGTTACTGTACTAATTTGACTTCGGAACAATTGGTTCGGTATTAACATCGATCAGATTTCCAATTTTTACCTCTCCATCGCCCACTTCCAATGAAATAATTTGAACTTCATCAAGAAACACTCTCGACAGTGCTATTATTTATATCCCTGACATTAAAAACTATAGATTTGATTTGAAAACTCAACAGATTTTATTTATTTTTTAATCAGCAATCCATGTTTTCCCTACCTGTGGCATTGCTAAATCTAAATTTCATTTGACTAAATTTAGGCTTAAATGTTATCCGGACTATCTGAAATGGGGATAACAATCAATTCCAACTTTTATCAATTGACATTATTAACCATGGAAACCATGGTTTCGCAATTAATCTTAACTGTATTTATTTTCTATTCCATTTCGTTCCTTTATTACCTTCAGAGTTTGTTCTTTGACCAGAGATGGTGAGCATTTTCAATTAATGTGTGAGTTAAATTGGGGTTTATTATTTTCATATGTTCAGTGGGCCACTTGTATATATATATATATATATATATATATATATATATATATTTTAAAAAAAGTTACCTTTAAATGCTTGTTTGATTTCAAATTATCAAATTATATTTTGCAATTTACTATTACGACAACAAATTATAATTAATATTTTTTTCTTCCAAAAGCATACTGAAGTTCTTTTTCCGAAACATAAAGAAATAAATTTAGGGACAAAATTCTAATATAATTAATATAAAACACAGGATGCACATAAATTAAAAATTTTTAACTCGCTTGAATGTGAAAAATGTGGCTCTAAGACACATGGCACCAAATCTGTGCAAGTAAGCAATTCTTTCTGTGGGTTTCATTGCATTGGCGCCAAAGGCGCGAGAATGGTTAACAAAAATAATTCTTCTTTGGAACATTCTTGTTATTATTTTCTTTCGATGAGGATTGCTTGACAACTAGAATAATTTATAATAAGAATAAATATAAATGTTCATATATTAATTTTTTTTCTATATTGCATCACTAATTGTGTATGCATCTTAAAAAAGAAAAAGAAACATTTTTTGAAGTAACTAATTCCACAACCTTTATGATGAAAGTAAATCTCCTCTATCCATTTTCGCAACAATGATTAAATATTAAGTGTTATAAATAGGAGCTTAATCAGTTTCTCCACCCACTTCTGTTATTCAACGATCTGGAATATCATACTTTTTATCACATGGTCACGGAATGATGTGTCTACTTTTAAGGTATCTACCATCTAAGAAGATGTCATAATCAGCTAAACTCGTACTCGTTTCATAGATGGATTAAATTTTTCAATTTCGAGATATTTTTTAAAATATTTTCAGTGGATGTAAGTATATTAACGTAATTTATTCTACACCTGCAACGTGTTACCAAAATATCTGTTACGTACCACCGAGTTTCACTGGTAAGTAACAGATATTTTGTTTTGTTACGTACCCGTGACACTCGGTGGTACCATCACCGATAAAGACGTTACTTTTTTCTTTGAACTATTCCAAAAACTGTAAGCTTCTCACAAAAAAAAAAAAAAAAAAAAAAAAAAAAAAATTGGTTTTTAAAGTAAATTTTTATTATTAATAATATATACATATGTAATAGAATGTAAAGATATAAATAGAATGATAAACTATAATTACACAGAATATACATGTGTACTCGTGATTGCTTACATGTGTATGCTCGTGTAATCATGTGTATCAGTGATTTGGTGTAAAACACTTATATCTATTTATTGTGTTGTGCTTTTAGTATCGTGCTATATTTTCCAAACTGTGAAACACAGAAAGAAATTCTGATTTAGTGGATTCGAAAATATTTTTTCCAATACGATATTTATATTGTGTATCTTATATTTCCAATTAACTCACAAGATAAAAGTTACAAGAGATCGAATGAACTTCATTTCAATGCTTATTTACTGCCTCCCCTTTTCCTAAATGAACTTTTCATAAGCTCCTATGGATGTCGAAAATACAGTGTGTGCAGAGTCTCTTTTTTCTTGCCAAAAGTCTTTCACTCCAAACCTTGTGTAGTTATCTTAATTAGATGTAAGGTAATTATAACTGAATATTACAATGACTAATATATATTTAGTAATCAGATAATACGAGTAAAATATTACAAATCTGATTATTAGAAATAAGACAAATGTAATATAAATAAAGATAATTTTTAGAAATGATTCTTTGGGGTTTTTTCTTTACTTGTATCATAATCATAATTTGATATGAATTTAAAGAATGATTGTAACTTTAAAATTGCAAAATAATTACAAACGTTTTTTAAAATTTTTCAATCGAAACATCTAACGAACCAATTAGTCGAGATTTCGTTACCACAATACCATTTTTCTTTGTTAGTTTGTTGATTTTTTTGCAAAGAAATGAATATTCTAAGAAAGAGAGAATTCTTATCTATCCCAAAAAATATTTCAAAATAAGAATGATTGATTACTTACATATAAATAGGATATACTAACATGAGCTTCCAGTGAAAACGAGTACATAACTAGCTTTTGGGGAGGAAACTGCGATTTTGAAAAATAATAGAATCTAAAATATATTATCTTTTGTTCAAAACGCTGTTTTGCACAATGATATGAATTTTCTCATATAGATAAGCTAAAATATAAAAAGAGGTATTGAATACTTGAAAATTCCTTTTAGTCTCGAAGTTTTTAAACATCGAAGCTGGATTCCTTGCTATCAGTCTTAATCGTTTCCTATTGGCGGCATATTGTGGAAGACGTAAACACATACACTGTGAGAGGCAAAAACAATTTCAAATGTCTAAAATAGTGAACATTGTTACTTTTTGTCAAAAAAATTATGCCTTGAGAATATAGAAAGAAAAGGCATCTAATTCCGAAAATCTTTTCTCAACTCTAAGCATTCGCATAGATGACAGTTTTAATGGGAAGAAAACAACTGCAAGTCTCTTCCTTTTTTAAGAAAGAAGAACTTCCTGGCCAGAAATGCAACGTGTATTAAATTAGTCATTTATCGGCATAGCAAGTTACAGCACATTAAATATCATAAATCAACACATTAAATATCATTTAAATTAATTACAAAAACTGTTTCCAAAATTCCCATATAGCTTCATTTTAAATTCGTCATAGCTAAAGTTTCATTTCATTCCGCTCAACTCTTCTCAAAGTGTGTGTTTCTAGGAATTATTATTGTTATTATTTAAAAGTAACACAAGAAGATGAATAAAAAACTCATTGAGAAAAATTTAGGGGTCGAAAAAAATTGTGTGTCCAAAATGAGAAACTTTTGATTTTTAAAACAATCACACAGCTGCAACAATTAAATGGCATTTTCGTATTTAATTTTTACGCTAAGAGTTACTGTAAGAAAATAAGAGCTAGTAGGAATTTTATTAAATGAAATAGCAAATAAAATCTTATTAATTTATTTATTTATTTATTTATTTATTTTTTTTTTTTGAGCTAGTTTAATTTTAAGGAGTCCTTATTGAAAAACAAGTTAGAACACTCTTTTTTAAGATTAAAATCCAAAGCTTGAAAATAATTAATCAATAAAACGTTTTGAATCTGAATAATATTAGACATTTTATCGCTTTCTATTTTTTACAATATTCTAATTTAGCTGACAATAAATTGAGGAAAAAAAATTTACCACACTATACATCCAATGTTGAAACTCTTTTATTTTATAATAACATAAATGTTAAAATTTTTAGCATATTTTTGTTACATTTATATCAGTTTTACTTTATATTACTAATATTTAAAAAATATCACAATACAGCCAAAGAAAAATGTTATAATTTAATTGATTTAACTTTTTAACTGAGTTCTGTGTAGAAAGATTTGTGGCGCGTGTGTTTAATTTTGGGTGTATACAAGAATGGAATCTGCTTGATGGATAAAATAATATTCTAAAAATTGCACTTTTTCATTTAAATTTTTTCCAAACATGTGGTTATAAAACAATATAATTTGTATAATGAAATGATAATCAATATTTAAACATTTATTTGATGAATAAAGAAGGTATTATAAATAGGAAGTTTTTTAGAATAATCCTATTTGTATATTGTCAACATGGATAAAGTTATGAGTATGTCATTTTAAAATGATATTCAATGAAGAGGAATTTGCTGTGTGATGCATAGTTTTAAAATCTTAAAGAAAATTATATGCAATAAAATTTCAATTAGACGCATTTGATAGTCTTTTAAATGTGTTTTGATATTGGGTACAAAATTTTACCTTAAACCCAACTTAATACAATGCAAATGTACTCATATAATAGAGAACGTGGTGATGTGTGTGATATTTATTTGATTGACTTCGTATATTATTTAGTAAAACATAAAACTTGTCATAGTTTTGTCTTAATTCAAAATCAGTAACCAATCTTATTTCAAAAGTTACAAGATATATAAGGATGATATTTTTTATTAATAAATATCACATATTCCGCAAACAATGCTACTGTAGCAAACGAACCAAAGCTTTCCAAAACAAAGAGAAAAAAGAAAAAAATTAAACCTTAATTAGTATAATCATTTTATCCACTTTATTTTATAATCCGTTACACAACTTTTATTATTATAAATTAAAGAAAGAAAAATGTAATCAAATATATTTTTTCTTTGTTTTCTTATGAATATTACTCATTTTACATTATTTTTATCAATTTAAATTATCATGTAATTTCTGTTCCCATTTTTATATATTGAAAGGCCTTTAAAAGTAGGTTTTCAACCACAAATGTGAATTACTTTTGAATTGCATCAAATTCAAAATAAAAGTCATTAGAACTGAGAATTACATAAAATTTTTATATAATTTTATAAAATTTTACTAATTTGAATAATTTTTGTGAGACATATTTTGGATAGTTACCTTTAAATAAGATCTTATATAATTTGAATAAACATTATACTATACAAGTATACAGCAATTTACATAGTGCTTTTTTATTTGCTGGATAGGATTTTAATTTCTTCTGAAAGGAATTTGTGTTGATAAAACTTATGCACTTTTTCTGATTACCTCAGCAAATTGTGTCTCAGTCAGCTCATTAAGAAAGCAATTATAAGGAAATATATTTTCTGTGGCATCTGCTTCTTTTAAAACACTGTAACAAGATGTCTTTGTTTCAGCAGATTTGGATCTTTTAATATTTTAAAAGTACTTGCAGTCTGGCAGGTGCCTTATGATTAAGATAATTATTATACAAAAGAAATCTCATTATTCCAAAACAATACAAAAATTTGTATACATATTCTATGTTTTATTAATAATAGGACATTTTATAATTCTTTGAAGGAAACCATCATTTATTTATAATTTGAAGAAAATTTGTGTTTATATTTTAAACATACATTATCATTCGATAGCTCATGTTTTTTCCTCAAATGTGACATTTGTTAAATCCTTTCTTTTAAAAATATATAAAATTAAATTTAATAGCTATATAAATACCATCTTGCAAAAGAGATTAATATCTCAAAACCAATTTTAACTAATCCAAAAATATCTCTTTCAAAAATTATTCAAATTATTAAAACTTTATTAAATTATATAAAAATTTCATGCAATTCTCAGTTTTAATGACATTTATTTGAATTTGATTCAATCAAAATAAACTCATTTGTGGTTACAAACCTATTTTTAAAGGTTTTAAAATATTTAAAAATTAGAGCAGAAATTACGTGAGAACTTAATTTACATTGATAAAAATAATGTAAAATGAATATTATTCATAACAAAACATAGAAAAAATAAATTTTATTATATTTTTTGTTCCTTAGTTTATAATGGTAAAAGGTGACGTTGAAAATGAAATCTGGTGGTAAAAGTTGACGTTAAAAAATGATTATATTGTTTTAATTATTTTTTTCCTCTTTGTTTTAGAAAGCTTTTGTTCGTTTCTTACTGCAGTATTGTTTATGGAATATGTGATTAGTAAAGAATGCTTAATTTTTATGCTCTAACGTATTAATAAACGTCAGAAGAGTCATTTGATGAAAAAAAGTTTAGCGAACAATAAATCGTCCCATTGCTGAACTGTATCACGCATTTAACTGAATAACTGAAAGTTGCGGTCAAATTAGCATACAATGGCTAATTTGAACTCGACTTTCAATTTAAATTTTGATTGTGAACTATAACAAACATGCACTAGATGGAAATAGAACTCTTAAATTGCTTCGTAGATTATCGATTCCGCCGAAATTTTAATCCCCCCTTTTCTTTCATCATCGTTTCCGCCGAGAAGCTTAACCCCCTCTTTCCCATACCTATTGATATCGCCGCAGACAAGTAAATAGAGGAATTTATGATACAACACATTTGGCAACTTATCCATCCCTTTGTCTATTGGCGGGCTTGGCGACTATTGACACCACCGTTAGATTATCAACGCTGATTGGTCAGTCCTTAAAAATGTTTCAGGACTTCAGGAATGTTCAGGAAATGTCTCTCTTCAGTCACTTTTTGCTGAGCAAACGTAGAGTGAAGTCGCGTATGCGAAGGACTTTTTTTATCGATTTATTTATAGTGATTAATTATTTTTTACTATGGATGTCCACCTCTACATCAGCAAGCAAGAAAAAAATCTACTTATTGTAGATGGCTATACTTACTATGAGAAAAGAAGACTAAAAAGCGGTGAAACCGTATGGCAGTGTAGCAGAGAAAAAAAATGCACTCCAAAAGTGTATACGATGCCGAACAAAACATCTATCTCAAGGCTTGATACCGTGCATTGCCATGAAAAGGATGAAAATTTACCAACGAAAATACTTAATCAAGCCGCTTAAAGGAAAGCAGAAGATATTTTAGAGAGACCCTATAAAATTATTCATACAGTAATTACTGAAAATCCAACTTACTTAGAAAACATCACTACTAGGAATGTTAACAACTTGAAACAGAGTATTTATAGGAAAAGAAGAAAACAGATACCAAGCCTTCCAAAGAACAGAATAGAAGCAATAGAGAAACTACTAGAAATGGAAGTGAAGTCAGTAAAAGGCGAAGAATTTCTGTTATATGCTGATGCAGATTCTGGAATAGTTATTTTTTCCTGTGGTTCCAATCTGGAATTTCTTATCAAAGGCAAAAAAATATACATGGATGGAACATTTAAGTACTGTGCAAAGTTTTAGTTACAACTCCTTACTATTCATGGTATAGAAAATGGCAGGTATGTGCGCCTGGTTTTCTGCTTATTGCCAGATAAGAAAGAAGACACTTATGCAAAATTATTCAAGACAATAATCGAGAAATGTGTTGAACGCAATCTCGGTTTCCAACCAAGCCATTTAGTGGTTGACTTTGAAATTGCCATTCATAGCGCCATTTAAAAAAACATGGCCTAATGCAGCAGTGCAAGGCTACAAATTTCATTTGCACCAAGTTTGGCATAAAAAAAATTTCAGTCTTGGTCTTGGCAAAGAATTCAGGTTGGCTGAATCAAATGCAGTTGGCCAGTGGTTAAAAAAAACATTCGGACTGTCCTATTTAAAACGGAATGACGTTGGTGAGTGCTTTGCATTAGATTTGGTTGCAATCCAACCTACAGATGCGAGAGTTTCGAAGGTTGTAGACTATTTAGTAGAAAACTATATTGATGAACAAGAGGCAAAATTTCCACCTACAATGTGGGCCAAAGCCAATGCTTCATCAGAAAATACAACTAACGCATGTGAATCATTCCATTCACATTTTAATGCTTGTTTTTATTACACGCATCCTCACATTATTCATTTCGTGTAAGTTTTATTGCAGAGCCAGACAGATTCGAATGTCTAGTACGAAAGAAGAAAGACCAGTTTCAAAGACAATCCTCCATAGGCGTGAAAATTTGCATAAAATGATTAGTAAGTATTTGGAAGACAGCCTCACCAGAATTTTGGATTGGGCAAAGTTTGCCAGTCATAAATTTAAACCAATATCACCATAAAACTTTCATATATTTAACATGGGAAGGAAATTGTTCATTTTACAACTCTCAACAAGAATTATTCTTTTAACATGTTTTAATTGCCAATTTTAATAAAAATGCTAGATTGATAATGCTTTATTTTATTTAGCATAATATGTAAAATGTCGCCGAAACGCGCCAAAGATAAATTCTTAATAACTGAAACGGCGGAAAAGTAATAACTCTGGAAAAGGGGAAAGAGACATTCGGCGGAAACGATATGTAGGGGTAACTACTGATAACATCTTCGGGGGGCTCGGGATACTCTGCGGCGGAATCGAAGACTGGCCAATTGCTTAACTGCAGATGTGTTCTAAAGGTCTATTGAGTTCTCTAGTCAGATCTCTTGGAAATGCAATGTTCCACATTGTTGATTGTGATCAAAAGTGTAAGTCACATTTGAATTGAAATATTGTAAAGCTACTAGGATCTCCATGGCTATTGATTGTTAGTATGAATTAGTTTTAGCTATTAGTTTTTGGTTTGAATTTTCATTGTCCTAAATTAGAATACAAGGCTAATTTGACTGTGACCTTCAGTTTAAAGTTTGATTGTGAATTGTAACAAACATGCACATACTAGATGGAAATAAGACCCATAAATTGTTTAACTATAGAGATGTGATCTACAGATCTAATGAGTTCTTTGTCTAAGCTCTTGGAAATGCAATGTTCCACATTCGATCCTAGCCATTATTGTACAAATAAATAAATATCAGGTTCTGGGGTTTTTCATGGTTTTCTGACTGAATGGATATTTGTGAGTTTTCCAATTTTCTTCTTTACATACTATCAAGTGTATATAAAATGTTCCTAGAATACTATCAGTGATAGATTTTTAAATAACAAACTATATATTTTAATTGATATTTTACTAAGACTACTTTGATACTTACAAAATCAAAACATTTCAGCAGATTTCAACTGTCAGACTTTTAATATGCAATATAAAGCCTTTATAATAAAGATTTCTTAGAAAGAAGGATATCAATGTAGGATAAAAATAATTTCACACCCGTTTTTGTAGAGATAATGGTTACAACATTTTGAATAGCGACAATTTTAAACCATCTTATGCTTTTAAGATTTAACTTAAATTTAAAATTTATCGATACTATCACAAAATTTATAACCACTTTTAGCAACCACAAAATCTGTATAATTATTTCTAGAGCACCTCAGTCATTTTTGGAGTAGAGAGGGGAATAAAATTTCACTTTTTAATACGTTACATCATAATTTATTGATCTGGTTCAATTAGCAGTTTCAAAATTCGATTCCAGCTTCAAATGTGGCGATTTAGTGATGAAATTTAAATTTTAAATATTAATATACAGTAAGACCCCGCTTAACGCTGTTTCGTTTAGCGCTGTTTCGGCTTAGCGCTCTTTTATTTCAACTTGGGGATTTCACGAAATCGCTCGCAGCATACGCGGATTCCCCGAAATATTATACAGCAATAGGTTTCAAACACATATCCGAAAGAGTATACTTGTGTTTCTTGTTTGGTGCGGTATTGTACAGACATATTTTTATTATTGGAAACATTTGTTGACATTATTGTAAGTAGGTATTAATTTACATATTTAATACTATATTACAGTGTCAAATATTTTTATCTTTAGTTTTTACTATTGGTGATAATGAAAAAGAAAAGAAAGCAACCAGAAAAAGCATTTCACTCAAAACTAAAATGGAAGTGATTAGAAGATTAGATTCTGATGAATGTCAAACTCTAATTAGTGCTTCATTGAATTTGCCTTAATATAAAGGAGTTTGTCTACCATAACTGAAATAATGGATCAATTCATTGAAAATGATCCGAATTTTGACAGGAGCTCAAAAGTAAGGCGTGGTGTTAGAGATGCTCTATCCGCTTATGAAGAACGTTTAAGAGAACAACGCAAAAGACAAAGGCAAACAACATTAGATGCTTTTGTCACAAAAAGGCAGAACACTGAAAACGCGGAAGGCTAACTAAATATGACTGACTTAGAATTTTATTTATTTTTTTTTTTTTTTAAGAATATTCGTTTTGTTATTTATATTTTGTTTTTATTTTTGCAAGAAATAATAATGTGTTATTAATTTGGGCTTTAAGAAATAAATGTTTGGTTTTATTTTTATTAAAAAAAACATACTTTTTAAATTTAATACCTAACCAATTTCCTAGCCA
>JAPDSC010008631.1:41890-68884 GCA_026290005.1 Latrodectus geometricus | reverse complement strand
ATGTCATCGCTTTACTCTATACCAGGGGTGGCCAAACTTTTGAGATCCGGGGTCTACTCCACATTTAAAAAGTCGAAGGCGGTCTACCAATGGCAGAGCTAAATTAACATACATATTTATTTGCGGTAACAAGAAAATTTTTCTAAAAAAAACTAAATATTAATATTTACAAAATAAAAATTTACTGACGAAAATAAAGTATTCATTTATCAAAAACTGACCATCCTATTCACTTCGTTTAGTTGAAATTTGGACTGTATATCAGAGACAAGTTTCACAAGACATATTGTGCCTGGTACGAGCTTATTGCAATGCATAAACACGAAATTAAAACCCTCATCTGTTAAATGCGACCAATATTTGTTTTTTGTTCATGGTCGAAAAAGTAGATTTGCAAAGATACCTCGATCCAAAGTATAATTTCAAATACAAAATCAATTTGTAAATATTTGGAAACGTTTCCTCAGAAATTTATTTCCAGAAATCAGTATCGCTAAATATGCTCTGGATTTAAGAAATATATCGCATCTTGATTTAATAATTTCTTCCTCGACCGTGATTGATGTGATATCTATTAAATGTCCTATTTTTTCAGATACTCCATCAATGTTTACATATTCATTAAATGGAAATATCATAAAATTGAGTATTTCTTTCAACCTAATTAAGTCAGCGAATCTTCTTTCAAATTCTTCAAACAAAACAAGTAAGTATTAAGCGAAATCTTCGAAGTCTCGGTTTGGATTATGGATGCACTCTTCCTCCATGTTTTCGAAGTTTCTCAATTCATGTTTTCTTAATTGAGATGCATACCTTCCTATAGTTTTTTTTTAATGTTTTAATCGCGCTCATCATGTCCGTTTTAGGGTTTATATAAATCGTAAACCTTAAATCATAGATTTTTATATCGTAAATCTTTGCACAGTTTGTTTTGGGTTTTAAAGCGTAGACTGTAGTAAATTTTTATTTTAAATAATTCATTGATTCTATGTCTTAAGTCATAAATTAAACTGTTAATATCCGAGGTTGTTATCGGGATGGTCGCGTGGGCTACCTAAAAGATCTTCGCGGTCTACCAGTCGACCGCGGTCGACGTCTTGGTTACCCCTTCTCTATACCATATCAACCAAATGTAGAGTCTTGTTGAAGTTTATATGAATAATCTTTATATATATAAACTTCAACAAGATTCTTTATATGAATAATCTGCTCATTACATGCTCATATATATCTGCTCTTTATTAAATACAATTTTAGCTGTCGGTTACGTGTAATCGAGTCCTGCTGCTATGCTTGGGAGGATTCAGTCTCACATTCCTGAGTAAGAAGATAGGATTCGCAGGTGCTGGAGCATTGGGATGCGTGAGCTTTGCTTTCGTCTCATCAATAGATTGGAGGAAAGATGACAGTCAGTTCGTATGTATTCAAATTATAATCAATCTAATGTAATTTGGTATATTTGTCATAAACTGAAAGTTGGAATACATGAATCTTTAAAATGTGGTTGGAAGTTAAGAAGCTCATTTTTCTTACCTGAAGTTATATATACAGGGTGTTCTTTTTTAAAGTGACAGTGTTTGGAGCGCCCTGTAGCGTGATCTAATAGCCAAAATGGCACCAAACTTGGTATTTAGACTAATCAAGACATGGGAAAAAGGATTCCGTGAAAACTTTTAGTTCCAAAAATCACCACTAGGGCATTTTGTGTCTCTTTACAATGTATAAAATGTGAGAAAAGAAAAATACTAACACAAACAATCGTACAGTTAAATTATTAATGTTTATTTGTTATATTAACTTCCACGGCGAGGAATTAGATCACATTCAATATGAGTACCGTTCTCAGAAATAACACCATGTATTTCGTGCACAACTGCTGGTATCAGCAATGGTTACCTGCGATCCTTCGACAATTGCAGTTGCCACATCAGTTATTACATCTTCTGATACTAGTTCACGTTCTCTCTAAGCGCTAATGGTCAGTGACCCCGTTTTGCGGTCACTGAACCTGCGGCTTGAGCGGCTACCAGGCACGTCAGCAGGTGTTGGATAGCCAAACATCCTGTAGTGATGACAGGATAACCTCTGAATAACAAATAGGAGGTCACGAACCAACTCCCGTAACCCAGGTGTTATGCGATCCGTGCCTTGGGTGAATGGCACTGCGGTTATAGTGTCTTAACGGAGCCTCTAGTGCGACTGGCGAACCTCTAGAGTATTTTGCCTTACCCAGCCTCTCAGGTAATACTGGGTGGACCTTTTCTGTTCCTGAAATTTTCTTTTGAGTTAATTTATGGCTGATGAAGACAGAAACTTAACTCATATTACTGCTTTTGCAGGTAAAAAACCTGAAGTAGGCCATTCTGTTGAAGAAATGGATACTAAGGGAAAACCAACTGAAGGGGAAGAAATGGACCCTTCTTCAAAAGGACCCTCCCAAGACTGAAGACTCAAGCAATTGTAGGCTTCATTACTTGGCACTATCATTTCAGGAAACACCTTCATACAATGGGGCTTTTTAAACAAGAACCAATTTGTAGGAAATGCCACGCAGGGGTAGAATCAGCTCATCATATCCTATATGAGTGTGATGCTCTTCCCCTTACAAGATTCACTACTCTAGGTAATCCATATCCTAAAGAGTTACACCTAAACTCCATTGAGGGCCTATCAGACTTTATAAACAAAGTAGGTGACCCAAGACAATGGAACTAGGAAAAAAATTGGGCTTGGAGCATGGTACAAAATGCAACAATGCAGAGGTGCCTTACATCTGACAAGCTCAAGAGAAGAAGAAGAAGAAGAAGACTCCGTTTCCTCGAACTTATTAATCATTTTCTTAAAACATTCAGTGATAAACGCCCTTTTCGTAATTTTTTTCTGATTTGAAATTCCCGAAGAGTTGCGGATGCATTAAATTGATTCATATAATACAGTCTCACCAGTAACGCACGTTGCGGTAACATGAGAGGCATGGCCATTGGAGCTCGTTTACTTCAGCTGAGATTATTTGTTGGATCTGCCTATTTCTGGCTTTTATAGCCTCTATTAGTGGCGCTGTCAACGCGCAACATTCACATTTTTCTTAGATACCCGTTTTTTATGCTAATTCTCGTTATTGTAAGCTACAGCAGCTCCACAAAATTCCCTAGTGGTGATTTTTGGAACTAATTTTTTTTTTTATGTTTTGACTAATCTAATTATCAAGTTTGGTACAATTTCGGCAATTAGATCGCGCTACAGGGCACTCCAAACACTGGCACTGTAAGAAGATCACCCTGTATATACATACATACATATATATACACACACACACACATATATATATATATATATATGTGTGTGTGTGTGTGTGTGTGTGTGTGTGTGTGTGTGTGTGTGTGTTAATATGATGGAACAATGTTTCTGAAGCTCTTATTAAATTTAAATTATAAGTATGTTCACGAACTTTCATAAAAGTAATTTCATATACATATGAGCGTAAATTTTTATAAACACAAACATTTAAAGTGATCTTTTCGCTTTGCGAATCGAAAACGAAAGTTTGCAAATGCTAAATTGCATGCAATTAAAAAATTCCAAAGATTCTAAAGTTTCTTTTTCATTTTATAAATAACCATTGTCTATGCCATCAATATTCCAGGATGAAAATTTCTTCGAAATATGGAAAATGTGATTTCTTAGGATCTTTACATGTAAGAAACCAAGTGTACCACAAATCTTCATATGTGGTTTTCATCATTCCTTTTTATGGTTATACACTAACGAACATTCAGTCCATAAGCGACAGTCGAAGTTAAACTATTTTTAAAAAAGAATATGACACCCATTTTCTACCATTATCACACACTTATTTCAATGTTGCCAACGTGTGTTTCGAAACACATTCTTAACTTTAGAATTATACTTCTCTTTATGTTGGATTACTTTAAATTCTTGAACACATTAGAAACACTGTCTTCGAGAATTTAGTTTTATAAATATAGGAGAGAAATGGATAGCTTAATCTTATTTATTCTCTCTTCTATCCTAACTCAGAACATTTTTTGAATACTATTTAAAGACACGATCAATTAAATTATTCGTTTTAGATAAAGTAATTTTTTTGAGCATTATCCATCTTTTATTAGTCCTATCTTTTCTTTAGTTAATAAGTATTATGAAATAATTTATTAAATTAATTTATATTATTAAATTATATTAGTAAATTTCTAATATTTTTTAAGATTTTTATACATTTGTTACTATGTATATGGTATAAATTGAATTATTTTATTGCATATATGGTACAAATTGAATTATTTTCACCTGACATTAAAAATTAAAAAGTCGCTTAATAAGAGAACTGTCTATCATATTTTCATAATTGGCACAATTAATTTTTGTTTTAGTTATATATTTACGATTACTTTTTTCTCTAATTTTTCTTGTATTTGCATAGATATTGCACATTGAAAATTTCCTTTAAGATGACAAATTTTTAAATGCTTCATGATTTGAAATTTACTTTACTTCTATAACTGGCTGGTTGGTTGGTACTAATGACGCTTGGCGATGCCAAGCCCGCCCGTCAAGAGACTAGGCGAATGAAGTCTGAGAGGGAGCTTCTTCCGTTTTTGAATAGAGCACCGTTTTGGCTCATAGATGGCAGCACTATCCGAATCTTCCAATTTGGATATTGAAACCAGTGAAGACCTATAACCTGGCTCCAACCACCCCCTGAGGTATTACTTTGTATTAAGAACATGGAAGATATTACGACCCGACAGATTTTACGTGCCCCAGACACCATTAGTAAACACGACGGATCTTCGGCTAAGCCGGGATTCATAATTCATGCAAACATAATACATGCAAAACAATTTAATTAAGTGCTTTTTTTAAAATAGTTGTTTGTTGATATTTTTAAGATTTTTGTGCTGTTATATCATTTACCAAAAACTTAAAATATTTTTGTATTTGTTATTTTTATGTGAACCAGAAAACAATAACTTGGATCACGGGACTGTTGTGGGCAATTCTAGAAATATTCCTCTTTGGTCTGATTGGCGCTGAAGTGACAATAGATAGTCTTCAGAAAAATATAGGTAAATCAAGAAGATAGAATTGACAACAAAAATAGTTTATAGATATAAAGTATTATCACGCATTTTTACTTTTTGATTAAATTTGCTGAATTTCTATATATAAATAGTGATGATTATAAAAATTTACTTTTGTAGGAACGGGATTACTAGTTTTGTTTCTTGGAGTTTTAGTTCGATTCATTTCAACTGTTATTTCCCTGTTTGGATCAAAGCTGAATTTTAAAGAGAAAACTTTCATATCAGCTTCATGGATTTCCAAAGCTACTGTTCAGGTAATCAAATAAAATTTTGACAATAGCTGTTTCTTCCATTGCAATATACTCAATTTTTAAGTTGATAAAATGTACATGTTGTTATTTTCATTACTGCAAAGACATATCCTTAAACATTTTAATCACATTCTTTAATAGTTAATATCAAACAATTTAACTGTGTAGCATTTACTTAATTGAAAGATGTATATGCATTATTGCTTGGCTAAAATATCATTTGGAATTCTTTATCAAAATAATGTGATTCCTTTAATATATGATTTTTTTTATTTTATTATATATATATATATATATATATATATATATATATATGATATACAAGGATGATCTTTACCGATGTAAATCCTTCAAATCAGTTTTAAAACATTCTCACCAGAATTCAATTAAATAAGAATTTTTCTTGATTAAAAATTTATACACTACTGGCCATTAAAATTGCTACACCAGGAAGAAATGCAGATAACAAGACGATATTCATTGGACAAATATATTATACTAGAATATACTAGATATACTAGTATAATATGCTAGAAATAACAATTTTCAAAAACTTTGGCTGGATAGATCCTGAGAAATCAGTACCCAGAACAACCCCCTCTGGCAGTAATAACAGCAGCTATACACCTGGGCATTGAGTCAAACAGAGATTGGATTGCATGTACAGGTACAGATGCCCATGTAGCTTCAACATGATGCCACAGTTCATCAACCGTAGTGACTGGCGTTTGGTCACGAGCCAGTTTCTCGGCAACCATTGACCAGACGTTTTCTATTGGTGAAAGATCTGGAGAACGTGCTGGCCAGGGCAACAGCCGAACATGTTAGGTATCAGAAAAAGGTTCGTACAATACCAGCAACATGCGGTCGGGCATTATCCTGCTGAAACGTAGGGTTTCGCAGGGCTCGAATAAAGGGTAGAGCCACGGGTCGTAACACACCAGAAATGTAACGTGCACTGTTCAAAGCACCGTCAATGCAAACAAGAGGTGACCGAGACGTGTATCCAATGGCACCCCATACCATCACGCCAGGTGATGGGCCAGTATGACGATGACGAATGCACGATGCTGCCAAACACGGATGCGACCATCATGATGCTGTACACAAAACCTATATTCATCTGAAAATATGACGTCTCGTAATTCGTGCACCCAGGTTCGTCGTTGATCACACCATTGAAGGCGCTCTTGTCTATGACGCAGCGTCAAGGGCCATGGTTTCCGAGCTGAGAGTCCATGCTGCTGCAAACGTCGTCGAACTGTTCGTGCAGACACTTGTTGTTTTCCAAACGACCCCGTTTCTTGACTCACGGCTCATGACGTGGTTGCACGATCCATTACGGCCATGCGGATAATATGCCTGTCTTCTCGGCTGCTAGTGATAGGTGGCCGTTGAGATGGCGTTCCGTATTATCGTCCTGAACCCATCGATTCCATATTCTGCAAACAGTCATTGGATCTCGACCGACGCGAGCAGCAATACTGCGATAAGATAAACCGCAATCCCGGTACACTACAATTCGACCTTTATCAAAGTCAGAAACGTGCTGGTACGCATTTCTCCTTCTTACACGAGGCATCACAACAACTTTTCACCAGGCAACAACGTTCAAATGCAATTTGTGTATGAGGAACCGGCTGAACAATTTCCTCATTTAAACACAATGTAGGTGTCGCTACTGGCGCCTGCTTTGTCTGAATGCGCTGAAAAGCTAATCATTTGCATATCACAGCACCTTCTTCCTTTCGTATCAATTTCATGTCTGTAGCATGTCGCCTTCTTGGTGTAGCAATTTTAATGGCCAGTAGTGTATTTCATGTGATGATTTAATTAATTCATTCATTTTATGTTTTTATTCAGTCTCATATTTTAGAGTTTCAATTAAATAGTAATATTTACTCTGATAACCTTTTTTTATTTATATTTTACATTTAACAGGCTGCTGTTGGTTCACAAGCATTAGAATACATGAAAGCAAAAAATAAAGTTCAAGAAATAAAGTATGCAGAACAGGTGAAAAATTTATTTCTACTAAAAATAACAAAGCGTTTAGCATTTCAATTATTCCTATTTGTAGAAAAAAATGTTTGTGTATTCAGTAAAAATTATCAATACAAAAATTTCTAAAGTAAATAAGTAATTTTTTTATATACATTTTAATAAAAAAAATACCCACTAAATTATTTTCTACTCTAGAAAACAGTATGCTTTCAATTAAATAGTCACTTAATATTTATGTATTTTCATATATTTATGCATGTCAAGATTTAATGTTTATAAGTCGCATAGAGTACGAGTATTGATTTTAGTTGAACTGTAATATTTATATTGAGATGGTTAAAAATACATTCTTATGTGGATTAATGGAAAAAAGTTAAAATTTAGAGAAAATAAGAAAATAAAAAAAATAATAAAAATTCTGGAAATAATTAGCTTTTGTGGTTTAGAAGAATTAATAACCTACAAAAAGTTTTTAAAAATGCGGTGATAAAATTGATGAATAAACTTTGAACACAGTAAGAAAATTATTTATTTGAAATAAATGATACAAGATTAATATAAAAAAAAATTGTTTAATAAAAAATTATCTACATTTGCAAAGTCTAGTTATTAACATGTAAAATTCTCTTATAAAATATTTTTACATTAAGCAGTTTATGAATTATTGTATGGCAAATTAATGCACATCACGAAATCTAAAGTCAAAGAAGAAATTGTATAAATTAATTTCAAATAAAAAGTCATTTACAGGGAGATATTGTTATCATGCAAGAAACAGGATAGAGTATAAAACAACTCAAAATATTGAAATGAAAGGTTTATCGATTAATTTTTAAACAAAACATTCGGAGTTTAAAAATAATATTATAATAAATTGAATATAATTGATTATTTGTTTCTAGAAAATGATAAATATCGTTAAAAAAATCTTTGGAAACCAAAATGAAATAAAAATAAACAAGATTTGAGGTCATATTTTCATTTTTAAAGATTTAAAATAAATTTTTCCATGGATATCAAACTCTTATTATAGTGAAGAGAGAAATAATGACATTTATAATTGTATTTGTTTATTAAAAATAGTTTTTTTAATTAAAATATAAGTGTGTGATTTTTATAATAAAGATAGTTTACAATATTATAAATCTATAATTTTATATAAATAGAAGTGTTCCATCATTGTTATATATATTACGTTAAATAGTTAGAGTTATAAAATATAATTCGAATTATTAAATTTATCTCTTTGATTCATGAAAACATAAAAATTTAACTAATTGTAATTCAAATAAATAATTAAATTGATTGTTTAAAACCTATAAAAGATATCGGATTCTTTTAAAATATGAGTAAAAAATGGATATGTTTCATATTTGTAATATTTATTGTGCTGCTATTTAGTGCTGCTAAAAATACTACCCGGTTGTATTTTTAAAACCGAAAAGGAATTTTTTTTCCTTTTGCATTACTATTATGAAATTCACATAATTTTTTCTCAATGAAATATTTTAACTTCATTATGATTTTAAATTAATTAAAAGTAAACAAAATTATATTGCATTCATTTTTAAGTTGAAATATTTATACTCAATTAAATATTCTCAGGTATGATAAAAATTAATGCAATTCCAGTCAAACATAGTTACGAAAACTGATAATTTACCTAACTATTTCAGCATTTTATTGTAAAAATATTAGCTACACTATTAGATTGTTAAATGTTTTATACTGTTAAGCATTCTTGTGTTACTTTAAAAAATAATATGCCATAAATAAGTTTTTAATTATTAAAATCTAAAAATTCAAAGTACTTTTATGTTATTTATACAAAAATGTGCCAGATAAAAGTGATATATTCACTCAGTCAAACTTTTTCCTCTATTCAACAAAATTTTCCAACTAGGAACAATTTGACTGTTTTCTTTATCTTCCTTTGTTTTGAGAATTAATTTTCATTTCTTAACGTGAAGTATAAATTTGTTTTCCATAGAATTTCTCTATTTTTTTTCCATTGTCCTACCATTTTATTTTAGAAACGGATGAAGTCCTATGAATTTAAGATTCTCAGATCAAAGAATCTTACTGTATTATTGCCATCAAGTCTCTATATTTGACAGATATCTATATTTAATACATTCTTCACCTTAATTTATAATCCTAAAAAATAAAATCCAATTATTTCAATATATTAGGTTAGGGAAAAAGTAATCCATTATTTTTTCGATAGACGTCTGTAGTGATCGATCGATATCTCGCGAGGTATCTATCAAACAATTTCATATTTATGCTCGTTGGAAAGGTGACATTTGACACTAAAATATCCTCTTGCGGTTTTTTGTTTGATTCATTCAGTTACGAGTACAAGGTTTTAAAAATGGAAGACAACAAACAGAAAATTATATACATTTTCGTTTTTCTCTTGTAACGGCGAAAAAGATAGCCGGGTGGCTCAAATTGTGAAAGGTGTTTATCATCCTATATAAGACTGTAACAACCAGTTACGTACAATTTTTGTTTCGTCGATTCCGTTCGGGTATTTTTGATGTTAGAGACGCACCTCGCATGTGGATACAGCATCGTCGAAAATGTCTATAAAATATCAAAAATGATCGAAGTTAACCGCATGTCAGCAGTCGTAACGCGCAAGACCTAAAAATTTACATGAAAGCTGTTTTAAACCTTTTTACAAAGTAAATCCAAAAGAAGTTTCATAAAGTTCACGTAAAAATAATGGATTTCTTTTTCCCCAACCTAATATGTTTTACTAATTCTCAATATTTAGATACCGTATACTTGCCGGTTATCAATTTAATTGTTTCTAACATCTTTTTTTATTCGATTTATAGGTTCTGTCGTTATCGGTACTTTCTATAATTTTCACTGCCCCTCTGGGAGCGATGATTATAGATTGTCTGGGAAAATATTTGCTTGCGGATGATACATCTCTAGAGCAAGATGACGAAAAAGAAAGCTTAATACGTGTTGTCGTGACTGATTACAGCTCTGAAAGAGGTCGCCAAGCAGAAGCATTTGCAAAAGAGGTGTCTAATCCACAGCTGGAGGAAGATGATGAAGTGGAAATAACAAATCCCCAAACACCATTCTTCAAAAACATTCCATACATGACTTGATGAATATTATACTATGTATTTTCAAGGTTTTAAAAAAGACTGACTTCTTCCTTTCACCAAAATGGCTTGAAAAATATAAAATTCATTCCATGGATAGCTTTATATAACTCATACGTACATATTTACAATATAAACTTGAAAGCTATCCACCATTATGATAAGGAAATGTTGAAAATTATCTCAAAAAGCCTTCCAGTGATGTTAAATAAGAGAAATATATGGACTACAATGAAGTATGCGTAAGAGAATGCTTAATTAGTGTGTGTTTGTAACCTAAATATGTTTTAGGCTTTATGTCATAGACTTATTCGTATTGTATTAAAAAAACTAAAAGGGACAAATATGTATTTATTTGATATCTTTAGAGAAGTTTCATTAAATTATTCACAATATTATCATGTTGATTTCTGATATTTCAATAGATAAAATCTGCACTATTATCGATGAAGTTTACACTATCATCAAACTAAATATACTAGCATCCCAGATTAATTTTGAATTTTAAAATGTATTTTTACAAAAAAAGTAATTAATTTATCTTATATATTACCATCTCATTTGGTATCTGGGATAAAAATTAATGCAATTTTATCATATATATTCCTATAATCGAACATATTTTAAAATACACATGTAAAAAAATTATGTGATTTGAAATGCATTTTTCGAATAATCGAAATTACCGTAATTTCTGCAACTGAAAGCTTAAATAAAAACCACAGGATTCCTATAAATATTGAGCTTAAAAATAGTAACCAAAAAGTAAAGTTGTTGTGATTTAGAATTGTCCGTTGTGAGCTTCTTATAATTGTAATGCAAATAAACCGTCTTTTAAAAAGTAAGAGTATTTTATCCACTTTTTTAAAGACACATATTCAGGTATTTTCTTGGCTTAATTTAAAGACTAAATTTTGAGCAAGGTTGGAGGACAATAATAAAAACCCTGAAAATTCATATAAGAAAGCAAAGTCAAAAATGTATTCCTTCCGAGATAATGACTACTACTAACCAACGCCCACCATTCGCTGTTCAGCCATGAGGTGGCGTGGTGACCAGTAGAGGCGAGCCATCACCCTCTATAGCTAAGAAAGCCTGAACACTCTCTTGTGACGTCATCAACCGATGGCTGCAATCAACCGCCTTCGTTCACGATTAAAATATTCCGAAGGAACTGTTTTTATGTTGTTTAAAAAATCCCTCGCAATCAATTACTATAATATTTTTAAATTAATATTGATATTGTTTCCACGAAGAATAATAAAAAATTAATAGCAACTATATGTAAAAACTTATTCAAGTATAACTTTGAATGAAAACTTTCTATAAAATCTAGTCAATGAAATTTTATTCAATATTGGATATTAAATTTTCCTTGGTGTATATCTGTGGTGATTATTAATGTGCTAAATCTAATAATAGAATTATTTTTATGAAAAGTATATGTATATGTAATTAATCATTCCTGTACATTTTTTTTAAAATTCAAGCAAAATATTTTGGGTGGATCCTCTCGATGACATATTTCATTTGTTAAATAACTGGGGCATCCTTTGAAGATACACGGTACAGCATTAGGATGTAATTTTGGATTTTGTAGGTTTACGATGATTTTTTTACCATTTTTCTCATCAAAAGCTTCACTAGTTCTCAATATATCAGTAGATTTAAAGTGCAGTTCACACACCTAGAAGTAAAATTTAAAAATAAGAAAGCTGATATACATGAAACAAAGAAGTAAGTCTTTCTTTACTAATTTCTATTTGATACATTTTCTATTTGATATGATCATTAGAATACATTTAGAAAGTATTTCCAAAGAGCTATGAGTTTAACAATTAATCTATTACTCATTCTCTTTTAATCCCAAACATTCTTTTATTATTGATAAATTGAAAAACAAATGGATGTTTTTCTATAAAAATTTAAATTAGAATGATAGGATTTTAGGCGTAACAAATTAAACAAAATTCCACAGGAATTTACTTTTTATTTGAAGTTTTTTATTATTATTAATATTATCAAACTATTCAAAAATAAAATACGAAAGAAATTATTCGTATGAAACAATAAATAAATAAAATTAATTAGAAAACTGACGTACATGCATGCAACAAAGAAATCTCAGTATTTTCTTTTCTAATAATAGATTATCGAAACAACAACATTAAGATCATTCTGAAATTAATTTCGAAATAGCTTAGAGTTTAGTATTATTATAGTTCTCTTTTACCCCTACGCATTTTTTTGTTATTAATATATCGAAAAATTAATAATTATTTTACTTTTCTATGAAAATTTATATTTGAACGATATGAATTTAATGAGTAATAAATTTTAAAAAAAATTCCATAGGAATTCACTTTTGATTTCATTTGAAGTTTTTTATTACTGTTATTAAAAAAAATCAAAATTGAAATAACTACCTAAACATGATGCAAATGAAACAATAAATAAAATTACTTTACTTACCCTGGAATGTTTGGTCACTTCCATGTTTTCTCTCGGAATTGCCCGAATCCATTGGCGTTTTAAACCTTCTTCACGTGGGAATCGAAATAGAGATACTTTGGGTCCTTTATCATAGTTTCCTTGACAGGCAGTTACACAACATTTATAAGGCATGTTCTTGAATATTGTACGGAATAAAAACAATATATTTTGAAAAATATATTGAAAATGAGTGATTGGTTAATGGTAAACAACACAGTAACAAGTCTCTGTTCAAGCGTCACTTAGAAAGCGATAGCCTGCGGATGCAACGTCACAGCCATTTGGTCACGTGGTAGTCAGGCTTTCTGCTATTAGAAGGTACTGGGCGAGCACTCCTAAGTTCTTCAGTCTGATCCAGTGTGGAGTGGTCAATAGCTGGACAAGATTCCAGATATTCGCAATTCATCTCTTCATGTCCACAGAGGGTGCATTCTGGCGAAACAACAACTTTTATTCTGTGTAAGTGAGATGAAAGGTAGTCGTGTCCCGTTTTTTGACGAAAGTTGGAAACCATTACGGCTCGCAAGAGATTTGGGATCGATTGGCCCATTGTTTACCAGGCTTTCCCACCTCTTGCCAGTTGACTCTTTCCTCGGGTATTCCGTCATCCAGGTGTTAACTTCAGAGTTAATTTGTTGCTTTGTAGATTTAAGCGAGGAGGGTTGCTTTCTGGAGTTGGGGTAGCTCAGTGCCTTTTTTTGTCAGACAATCAGCCTTTTCGTTTCCAGGCACATTAACGTGACTTGGTACCTACTGGAAAGTTATGAACCAGCTCTTTTCAATTAATTTCTGGAGTATTTCCAAGATAATGAGAAGAATATAAATTATGAATTTACGGAGTAAAATGAATACCTAACCCGAAAAAGAATACAATATCAAGTACAGTTATATACATATATATTTTTGCAATAAGTGTGCAGAATTTTACTGAATGAATGTTTCAAGTGTTTCCTAAGATATTTGGCATTTATTGGTAAGTACACAGTTGTGGGAATTAATTGTACACCTGTCTATTTCTATCAATTTGATTATACATGTCCTAAGTATCCCCCAATTCAGCATTAGTAAAACGATGCGTGTTTCCAGCACCAAATTACTGGTGTTAATGAACAACAGAAGCATTCACTTAACAGGACTATCTATCTATTTTTGGGTATGCTTTCTCTTGTGATTTTGATTCTTTCTGGTGTTACATACTTATCCTGCAAGTTTGCGTGAGAAGTTTCTAGACTTTCTAGGGACCCTCAGTTGAAATGATAACTAAGAATCATTCTAGAATACCAATGAAATGCATTTGCTCAATAGTTCTTCATTAATTTTTTTTTAATAAGGAAACTTAATGAAGCTTAAATTATTTTACATTTTTTTTTTATCACACAACAGAAATTTTGTGCTAGTCATACTATTGTAAATGATTTGAAATGCGTACTGCTCAGTAATTATAATGGCTATTTACATGTAATAGTTCAAGATTTACGTTTCGTATTAATTTATTAAATCTAAGAACTTAAAATGCAGGATTTTTAGCATTCTTCCTTTTATTTTCCAGGAAATCATTTGTGGGAAAATAAATTTATCTTACAATAATGATTTTCATTCATAAGTAGTTTTATTTATGATATATAAGTTGTTTTGTACTTAATTTTGATAAATATTAAGGATAGAGAGCAGTATGTAATTCGTTGGAAATGGAATAAAACATTTCATTCCATTCAAATTAATACTTTTTTTCTCAATTTAATATCAGAGAAAGACGACATGTATCCATTTTTACTTCACTGAAATATATTGATTGATACATACACTTCGATTCACATCTAGAATTTTACTGTTTTTTATTGCATTTTAGATTTTATTGTCAGCTAAGGAAGTATATTAGAAAAGTAAAACACTTCCTCTTTTTGCTTTTCTAATATTTTTCTTTCTTTATTCAAACTTCTTTATATATTCTCAATTTTGTTCTTACTGAGAAACAAATTTCTTCTTTCATAAAAAACTGTTCTTACCTCGAAATGAGTTCTAATTATATAAATACTTTATAATATTTATAAATAGTTCTAATGTATCTACAAATCTATCTATGAATAGTTCTAATTACAAAGATTTAAGTGAATTCGGAGCCATTATTAACACTGAAAGTCTAAGTAGTAACTGAACCCAAGAGCTATTGAAATGAATGTTGGACTCTAATTATTTAACTCTGACTCGGCTTTTTCTGTACAAAACACAATGAATGCAGATAATAACCTTGCAGTGGAAATGAACAATGAATAGCATGCTGTTGTTGCTATTTATTCTGTGTAATTCACAAATAATAATTTGGGAATAGCATAGAACGGCATCTATTCATGGATTGCCACTTATACGATCATCTATAAAGTGCAATTTTTCATCTTAGGAAGAATCTGAATTGTATAAAAATTTCTTTGCTGTATTTGATGAGATGCTATCTGTTTGGAAACAGCATCAGAAACTGAAATTTTTGAGAGAATATAACAATAACATTTTTATTAAAACTATAATTTACATTGTGCAATATCTTAAAAATACATCATCATATTAACACTAATTCACAAACAATCTCTTTTTTATTACAAAATATTTAATGTAAAGCTTAACGAAAGTGTGTCATATTTGACAGCAAAATTAAATTTAATGCTCAAAACAAAAGAAAAATTAAGCTATGAACGTGATTGTTAGGTTTACTTCTAAATAATCTTGAATTTTTATCCCTTATTTGTTAGTTATCCTTTTAGGGGTGTAAATGTTATCCTATAGAGATCGACAATTACTTTCTCATCACAGAGCATAGTTTGATTCTAACTTAACTTATTATTTCAAATCACTATGAAGGAATCATCACTTGGATGAAGTTCAGTGAAATTTAAAAAATTTCTCAAGTGTCAAAGGAATGTTGTTTTTCTAAGAAAAACATTTCTTCCTAAGTGAATGTTTCATCATTATTCAGATATTGAAGAATATCATAGTGATTTTATTTTATCAGATTGCAATCTGATTAAACTAATTAACTAATTTGAATATAAACTTTTTTGTATCAAAATAATGAATATTATTTCAAGAAAATTTTTTAAACGGCAAGCATTTTTTAAAAAAAATATTTTAGTTTATATCACTGAAAAAATTTCCAATACTCAATAAATATTCGTTTTAAATTACAACGATTCAAAGTAATACTTAACTTAAGGATTTTTGAAATCGTTTTTCTAAGCCTAACCACATTTTAGAAATCTTTTTTCTCATAAGAAACAAATTCATGTGTCATTTTGGTTGAAAATATATATTTTGAACTACTGAATAATTAAATTTTATAAAAAAAATTTTATACCAATACAATTGATATAAAATAAAAGAAAATGGAAAAATAAAATTTACCATAATCTGTAGCATTTTTATTCTAGAAAATAAAAAGCGAAATTACTTGGTAAACATTAATCTGTAAATTTGAATTATGAAATTGTATATTACACAAATTAAACATTCAGTTAATTAAATCAAAATTTAGAAATTCTATAAATGTAATTTTATTAAAAATTATTCATATCGCAGATATAGAAGTTATGTTGTTTCTTCAAAATACAGATACCATTCTATAGTTTTTCGTTGTCTTTCATTTGAATGCAACCCAATTTATTGAAAGAGTTAATATTTAACGGAGATACATATTGCGTTTGTAACATTGATACATAAATGATTCGAAGTTCATATAAAAAAATGATTAGTTACTAAAAACTTCACAAGAAATCGTAGGTGAAGACTTTCGTCTAACTGAGTAATACAAACAGATCTGTAAATGGAAAATACTTGATCGATTTGACTTATTAAAAATTTATAAACGTTTTACATTTTTATACCCTCTGGTAGATGGTCTGTACATCTATTTGAATAAAAAACTAAATATATGAAATAAGCATTTCGAATTTCAAGTGAATACAGACCAATCATATAAATAGGACATATAAAATGTCTAATTAAGTGATATAAGTACACTTTTAAATCTTCAAGTGAGATTGAAAATCATCTAGATCAGGAAGAATTTTCTATCAGCAACAGAGATTCCATTGAACCTGCAGAAGGCAGCCTTTGATTTATTTGTTGAAAAGATCCTTCAAATAGTTGAATCATCCAATATGTCCTGATTGCATCATCGAATTTTTAATTTGTATGCCAACCGACACCAAACTTTTTGTCCCGATCTGACGACCTAAAAAACTCCGTCTAATACCTAATTTAATTCTTTTACAAACCAGTTGAAGACGATGGCATGTACTTGTTAACCCTTAGTACACAACAAACGCCTTTCTTCTCTGTACATTGTAGCTCATCACTCTCGGAGATAATTAAAAATTGTAAGAAATGGAGTTTCAAATTGATGCTCAACATTACGACTTCATACCTTTGTGTCACAAAAATTTGTTTGAATATTTAAGAGTAATAAATCAAAGTGCTGCTAAAATGGTATTTATCTGGGCTAATTATGTCAAACCTGAGACAAAAATATGGTTAACATGGACAATTTTAAGGTAAGAATTGAATACAAAAGCTTAAACTAAAACTGACTTACATTTTTCATATTCAGAGTAAAATTTATGGTTACTATCACCAATAAGAATGGACATTTACTTAATAAGAAATTAACAATATTAAACCCAGATTGGTGGTCGTTGCTCTCTTTTTACAAAATTTCTTTTCGTCAAAGACATGCATTGCAGTACATGTAGACATTTTAATATAACATGTATTGGAATACTTCTCTTATTCATATTGTCTTTTTACTTAATATTTTCAAATTTTTTTATTTTCTAAATATTTATACTTTTTTTTTATAGAATATTGACTTTTTTACTGAATTTTTTCCTGTCTGTGAATGAAAGTAACTTACCGTTAGAAGAGAGTAAACTTACCACCATAGGAATGAGTATAGACCATTTAAAATAGCATAAAAAATTCAAAATAACATAAATTTTCATTTTATTTGCTAAGAATGAAAAAAGAAGCATCTCCAGCTCGTTTATTCCACCTAATTAAAAAAAAATCACTTAGCTTTTTAAATAACCTTGTGGAAAAATATTTCTTCCATTAAGTAGACTAAAGATAAGCTGGAGTAAAAATTTATTTTTTCTTGTGTTTCAGATACAATTACCTGATAAATATTAAGTTTCTTAACAGTAATGATGACATTTCATTCAATGTCATACGTTTTGGTTCGCTAATTATCTTAATTAAAATGTGCATAAATTTTGACTAGACTTTCAAAAAATAAGAAAATTCTTTTTAGGGATATATAGATATATAGTTGCATTATATCATCGTTACATGTGAACAAAATATTCAAAACATTTAGTTAATAAGATTAAACACAAGAATTAATTTTGATAATAGATCATGAATAGACTTGAAAATTGTTTGCTTGTTTCTGACTTTCTTTTTTCTTGCATATATTAGCTATATAATCATGAGCTATGAAGACCATAAGTCACTTGTAAAATGTACTTTGCCACTATCAATGTACAACGCAATAAGTATTAATATTTCCCAAATGAAATATGTCCTTTTAAAGTTATGAGTAGAAAGTTTAAAGAAATGTTTCAATGAAGAATGCTGAAGAAAATTTGAACTCCACATCAAGTGTTATTCATTAGTTTTTATTCATAACTTAAACAAGAATATAATTACGAATCTTTTATTATCTTAAAGGATTGCTAGTAATAGATGGTACGAGTTATGATTGAAATACTAGGTAAATAAGGAAGCTTTTGCTGTTTTCGCATTGCCATTGAATGAAATAAGAAAAAGTATGTAAATTAGTGTATGACGTTTCTGAAATACCGGTCAATCGAGAGCTTACATTTATCAATCGTAACTCATGCAGTAACTAAGAGAAATGGACGCGTGGAAAGAAGCTCGTTCTGTGTCGTCTCGCTTTACGACTTCAAAGAGGGCTTATCAGCTATAGCTTCAAGTAACCGAATATGTCAAGCGTTTGAGAATAATGTTGAGATGAATATATGGCAAGGCACTGGCTTCACAAATTCAGGTTGGAAGATTTTTTTCCTCTGTGATGAAGCTCATAGTGGGCAACCAAAGACCCTGCAGGTGGCCATTGAGGAGCACAGTAATCAAACGTGTGGTAAACTTGCCAGGTAATTTAACATTTCTGATTAAACGGTTAGACTTCATCTGAGGCCCTTAGGTAAAACGTACAGGCTGAGAAATAAAGAATTGGAATGTATTGGACAAAAAATAATTGCATATAGGAATGCAATATGCTTGTTTAGTTGAACACATTATTTATAACAATAATGAATATTCCATTTTTAAGAAAACGAGGTTAAAATTTTATGATAGTATCGATAAATTTTTAATTTAAGTTAAATCTAGAAAGCATACGAAAAAATTGTTCAAAATGTTGTAACCAATATCTCGACAAAAACGGGCATGAAATATTTTTATCCTACATTAATATTTTTATAGGGAATCTTTCATTCTAAGGAATCTTTATTATAAAGACTTTATATTGCATATTAAAAGTCTGACAATTGAAATCTGCTGAAATGTTTTGATTTTGTAAGTAGCAAAGTAGTCTTTGTAAAATATCAATTAAAATATATAGTACGTTATTTAAAAAATCTACCACTGATAGTATGCTAGGAACATTTTATAGACACTAGGTAGTATTTAAGTCCCGTAAGGAAGAAAATTGGAAAACTCACTAATATCCATTCAGTCAGATGACCATGAAAAACCCCTGAACCTGATACCCATATTTGTTTGTACAATAATGGCTAGGGTCGAATGTGGAACATTGCATTTCCAAGAGCTCAAACAAAGAACTCATTAGATCTTTCTTCTTCTTCTTGACCTTGTCAGATATGTGGCACCTTTGCATTGTTGCATTTTGTACCATCATTAGATCTTTAGATCACATCTCTAGTTAAACAATTTATGAGTCTTATTTCCACATAGAATGTGCATGTTTGTTACAATTCACAATCAACTTTTAAACTGAAGGTCACAGTCAAATTAGTCTTGTATTCTAATTTAGGATGATGAAAATTCAAACTAAAAAGTTTGAACCAATCACTAATCATGAAGATCCTAGTAGCTTTACAATATTTCAATTTAAATGAGACTGATACTTTTGATCACAATCAACAATGTGGAACATTGCATTTCCAAGAGCTCTGACTAGAGAACTCAATAGACCTTTAGAACACATCTGCAGCTAAGCAATTTATGGCTTCTATTTCCATCTGACGCATGTTTGTTACAGTTCAAAGTCACACTTTAAACTGAAAGTCGAGGTCGAATTAGCCGTGGTATGCTAATTTGACCGCGACTTTCAGTTATACAGATGAATGCGTGATACAGTTCAGCAATGGGACGATTTATTGTTTGCTAAACATTTTTTCATCAAATGTCTCTTCTGACGTTAATTAATACGTTAGAGCATAAAAATTAAGCATTCATTACTAATCACATATTCCATAAACAATACTGCAGTAAGAAACGAAAAAAAGCCTTCCAAAACAAAGAGAAAAAAAATAATTAAAACACCAATATAATCATTTTTTAACGTCAACTTTTACCATCAGATTTTCAGCGTCACCTTTTACCATTATAAATTAAGGAACAAAAAATGTAATAAAATGTATTTTTTCTATGTTTTCTTATGAATATTATTCATTTTACATTACTTTTATCAATGTAAATTAAGTTCTCATGTAATTTCTCACGTAATTTCTACATAATTCTCACGTAATCTCTCACGTAATTTCTTGCGTAATTTCTAATTAAACATTGTAAAGCCTTTAAAAATAGGTTTTTAACTACAAAGTCACTTTTTGAGTTGAATCAAATTCAAATAAATGTCATTAAAACTGAAAATTGCATGAAATTTTTATATAATTTAATAAAATTTGAATAATTTGTGAAAGAGATTAGCTAAAATTGGTGTTGATATATTGATTTCTTTGGTAAGATGGTATTTATATAGCTATTAAATTTAATTTTATATATTTTTAAAAGAAAGGATTTAACAAATGTCACCTTTGAGGAAGAAACGTGAGCTATAGAATGATAATGTATATTTAAAATATAAACACAAATTTTCTACAAATTAAAAATAAATGATGGTTTTTTTTTCAAAGAATTATAAAATGTCCTCTTATTAATAAAACATGGAACATATATACAAATTTTTGTATTGTTTCGGAATAATGAGATTTCCGTTGTATAATATTTATTTTAATCATAAGGCACCTGCCAGACTGCAAGTACTTTTAAAACATTAAAAGATCCAAATCTGCTGAAACAAAGACATCTTGTTACAATGTTCTAAAAGAAGCAGATGCCACCGGAAATATATTTCCTTATAATTGCTTTCTTAATGAGCTGACTGAGACACAATTTGCTGAGGTGATCAGAAAAACTGCATAAGTTTGATCAACCCAAATTCCTTTCAGAAGAAATTAAAATCCTATCCAACAAATAAGAAAGCACTGTGTAAATTGCTGTATACTTGTATAGTATAATATTTATTCAAGATATATAAGATCTTCAAGATATATAAGGTAACTATCCAAAATATGTCTCACAAAAATTATTTAAATTAGTAAAATTTTATAAAATTATATAAAAATTTCATGTAATTCTCAGTTCTGATGACTTTTATTTTGAATTTTATGCAATTCAACAGTAATTCACATTTGTGGTTGAAAACCTACTTTTAAATGCCATTCAATACATAAAAATGGGAGCACAGAAATTACATGATAATTTTATGTAAAATGAGAAATATTCATAAGAAAACATAGAAAAAATAATTTGATTACAATTTTCTTTCTTTAATTTATAATAGTAAAAGTTGTGTAACGTATTATAAAGTAAAGTGGAAAAAATGATTATACTAATTAAGTTTTAATTTTTTCTTTTTTCTCTTTGTTTTGGAAAGCTTTGGCTCGTTAGTTACATCAGCTTTGTTTGTGGAATATGTGATATTTATTAGTAAAAAATATCATCCTTATATATACTGTAATTTTTTAATTAAGATTGGTTACTGATTTTGAATCAAGACAAAACTATGACAAGTTTTATGTTTTACTAAATAATATACGAAGTTAAAATAAATATCACTCACATTACGTTCTCTATTAAACGAGTACATTTGCATAGTATTAGGTTGGGTTTAAGGTAAAATTTTGTGCACAATATCAAAACACTTTTAAAGAACTGTCAAATGCATCTAATTGAAGTTTTATTGCTTATAATTTTCTTTAAGATTTTAAAACTATGCATCACACCCCAAATTCCTCTACATTGAATATCATTATAAAATGACATACTCATAACTTAATCCATGTTGACAATATACAAATAGGATTATTCTAAAAAAATTTCTATTTATAATACCTTCTTTCTTCATCGATTAAATATTTAAATATTGATTATGATTTGGTTATACAAATGATATTGTTATATAATTACATGTTTGGTAACATTTAAATGAAAAAGTGCAATTTTTAGAATATTATTTTATCAGTCAAGCATATTCCATTCTTCTTTATTCTCAAAATTAATATTGTTAGTAGCACCACAAAACTTTCTGCACAAAACTCAATTAATAAGTTAAATCAATTAAATTAACACTTTCTCTTCGGCTACATTATTATAAAATATTTTTAAAATATTAGTAATATAAAGCAAAACTAATATAAGATAAAATGTAATAAAAATATGCTAAAATTTTAACATTTATATTATTATTAAATAAAAGAATTTCAACATTGGATGTATAGTGTGGTAGTCTTTTTTTTTTCCCCCAATTTATTATCAGCTAAATTAGAATATTGAAAAAAATAGCTATAAAATTTCTAATATTATTCAGATTCAAAACGTTTTATTAATAAATTATTCTCTGGCTTTGGACTTTAATCTTAAAAAAGAGATTCCTAACTCGTTTTTGAATAAAGACGCATTAAGATTGAACTAACTAAAAAAATAAATTAAATTAATAAGGTTTTATTTGCTATTTCATTTAATAAAATTCCTACTAGCTCTTATTCTTTACAGTAACTCTTAGCGTGAGAATTAAAATAAATACGAAAATATCATTTAATTGGTGCAGCCATTGTGATTGTTTATAAATACATTATTTCTCAGTTTGGCACACAATTTTTTTTTACTCCTAAAATTTTCTTAATTGGTTTTTTATTCATCTTGTGTTACTTTTAAATAATAACAATAATAGTCCCTAGACTCACACACTTTGATAGCAGTTGAGCGGAATGGAATGAAACTTTAACTATGACGAATTTAAAATGAAGCTATTTGGGAATTTTGGAAACAGTTTTTGTAATTAATTTAAATGATTTTTAATGCTGATTTAAACTGCTGTAACTTGCTATGCCGATAAATAAGTAATTTAATACACGTTGCATTCCTGGCCACGAAATTCTTCTTTCTTAAAGAAGGAAGAGATGTGTAGTTGTTTTCTTCAAATTAAAACTGTCATCTATGCGAATGCTTAGAGTGAGAAAAAATTACCGGAATTAGATGCCTTTTCTTTCTATATTCTCAAGGTATAATTTTTTCTTGCAAAAAGTAACAATATTCGCTATTTTAGACATTTGAAATTGTTTTTGCCCCTCACAGTGTATGTGTTTACGCCTTCCCCAATATGCCGCCAATAGGAAATGATTAGGACACAATAGCAAAGAATCCAGCTTCGATGTTTAAAAACTTGGAGATTAAAGGTAATTTTCATGTATTCAATACCTTTTTCGGTTTTAGGTTATCTATACGAGAGAATTAATATCATTGTGAAAAACAGCGTTTTGAACAAAAGATAATGTATTTTAGATACCATTATTTTTCAAAATCACAGCTTTTCCCCAAAAAGCTATTTATGCACACGTTTTCACAGGAAGCTTATGGTAGTTATCATATTTATATGTGGAAGTGATCAATCATTCTTATTTTGAAATATTTTTTGGGATAGATAAGAATTCTTCCTTAGAATATCCATTTCTCTGCAAAAATCAACTAACTAACAAAGAAAAATGGTATTGGTAATGAAATCTTGACTAATTCGCTCGTTAGATGTTTCGATTGAAAAATTTAAAAAAACGTTTGTAATTATTTCGTAATTTTAAAGTTACAATCATTCTCTAAATTCATATCCAATTACGATTATGATACAAGTAAAGAAAAACTTTTCTAAAAATTTTTCTTTATTTATATTACACTTGTCTCATTTCTAATAATCAGATTCGTAATATTTTACTTGTATTACATCTGATTACTACGAATTTTCCTTGTAATATTCAGTTATAATTACCTTACATCTAATTGAGCTAACTACACAAGATTTGGAGCATAAGACTTCTGGCAAAAAAGAAGTGATACTACATACACTGTCCTTTCGACGTCCATAAGAGCTTATGAAAAGTTCATTTAGAAAAAGGTGTGGCAGTTAATAAGCATTGCAATTAAGTTCATTCGATCTCCTGTAACTTTTATCTTATGAGTTAATTGGAACTATAAGATACACAACATCAATATCGTGTATATATGGAAAAAATATTTTCGATTCCACTAAATCAGAATTTCTTTCTGTGCTTCACAGTTTGGAAAATATAGAAGCATGTTAAAAGCATAACACAATAAATAAATATATATGTTTTACACCAAATCATTGATACACATCCATACACGAGCGTACACATTTATACAATCACGAGTACACTTGTATATTCTATGTAATTATAGTTTATCATTCTATTTATATTTTTACATTCTATTACATGTGTATATATTATAATAAAAAATTACTTTAAAAACCGAATTTTTTTTGTGAGAAACTCAAAACTTCTGGAATAGTTTTGGAAAAAAAGTAACGTCTTTGATCGGCGTCCATATCGGTGATGGTACCACCGAGTGTCACAGGTACATAACAGAACAAAATATCTGTTACGTACCCGTGACACTCGGTAGTACGTAACAGATATTTTGGTAACATGTCACAGATGTACAATAAATTACGTTTATATACTTACATTCACTGAAAATATACTTAAGAAAAATCTCTAGATTGAAAAAGTTAATCCATCTATGAAACGAGTACGAGTTTAGCTGATTATGGCATCTTCTTAGATGGAAGATTCCTTAAAAGTAGATTCATCACTCCGTGACCATGTGATAAAAAGTATGAAATTCCAGTTCGTTGAATGACAGAAGTGGATGGAGAAACTGATTAAGCACCTATTTATAACACTTAATATTTAATCATTGTTGCGCCACAGGATAGTCGAGATTTACTTTCATCATAAAGGTTGTGGAATTAGTTACTTCAAAAATTGTTTCATTTTCTTTTTTTTTTAAATGCATACACAATTAATGATGCAATATAGAAAAAAGAAATTAATATATAAACATTTATATATTATAAATTATTCTAGTTGTCAAGCAATCTTCATCTAAGAAAAATAATAGCAAGAATGTTCCAAAGAAGAATTGTTTTTGTTCACCATAACCATGGTTTCCATGGTGAATAATGTCGATTGATAAAAGTTGGAATTGAATGTTATCCCAATAACAAATAGTCCGGGTAACATGTAAGCCTAAATTTAGTCAAATAAAATGTAAATTTAGCAATTCTACAGATGGGGAAGAGATGGGCTACTAATTAAAAAATAAATAAAATAAAATCTATTGAGTTTTGAAATCAAATTTGTAGTTTTTAGTGTCAGGGATATAAATAATAGCACTGTCGAGAGTGTTTCTTGATAAAGTTCAGATTATTTCATAGGAAATAGGCGATGGAGTTGTAAAAATTAAAAATAAAGCTGATCGATGTTAATACCGAACTAATTGTTCCGAAGTCAAATTAATATTGTAACTTAATATTTTTTTCCTTTTATAAATTATATGCATACTATAATTCTAAACACTTGAAAATAAGATGACATGAATATATATTACACCCAATAAATTTATTACACCAATAAATACACCCAAATAACAGTATGCAAATACTTTATTTCAAAGATATACCCAGAAAATTCCATGTGCATCGAAACGAAAATAAAAACTCTAAGAATCTACAATATAAATACTAATGTACCAATGCATAAAACTATTTTTGTGCAAATTTTTTTGGAAGTATAACATTTATATTGCACATTTAAGAATAGAGTCCCAACTACAGTAAGGAACAGACTGTATATTTTTAGTTTTGTTGAAACATTTTATCTTTCATACAATGAATGCTTTAAGAAATTACATTTTTACAGTTTAGGAACAGAAAATTCGGTTAACTCAAGAAACTTCAATATATCATTTTAAGATTTGTTCTTTATATTCAAAGTGCACAGACGTCTTTAGTGTTTTCCACGATAAATTTAGTGTAAAAAGCAACTCTGGTGAAAACAGCAAAACTGAAGAAAGAGGTGCAATCTTTGTTTCCATATGACGTAATTCCAATGGCAACAGGTTGTTGACCGAAGTAAACCAATGGTCCTCCTGAATCTCCCTAAAGCAAAATAACAGAAAGATCATTAACAAGCAAACAAATGTAACTCATTACATTAATTAAAGATGGAAATCAAAATCAATTATTAACCTTCAATTTTTTAAAACAAAAATAAATAAAAAGAAAAAAGTCTATAGTACGAAATGTACTAATAGTTCACTTAGTATCAAAATTTCAATAGTGAGATTCAATTTCTTAAAATTTATGACTTTTATTTAAATGATATTTAACAGAAAATAAATATATATTCTGTTTTTCAGTGTAGCAAAAACATTTAAGGAATTATAACATTTATACCGCACATTTATAACCGCGCATTTATAAAACCAACATGTTTAATATGTGTAAAACTGTATATAAAACAGTTAATTAAAAATGAAATTGAAAATCTGATTACATTTGTATATATATATATATATATAAATAGAAATTATGTCCCATACTTGCCAAATAGGTATTAAGAT
>JAPDSC010008631.1:11733-41880 GCA_026290005.1 Latrodectus geometricus | reverse complement strand
ATATAAATAGAAATTATGTCCCATACTTGCCAAATAGGTATTAAGATTATTAATATATAAGAATGGAGGTAGATAGATAGGTTGGTTACTAGATAGATAGACTGACAGGTTGATAAATAGGTAGGTTGATTGACAGATTGATAGATGGATAGGCTATTTAATCAGTTGAGATATAATTATGTTTCAATACAAGAACGTAATTTGTGATATAAATGTGAAATAAAAATAATAAAATAAATAATTTAATTGTCAAAAGCTTTGTAAATCTTACTGTACAAACTCCTCCACGAAGTTTTGCAGAACATATTTTACTTCTGTCTCCAACACTTATCGCTGGACTACAAAGCTTGTTAGAAGCAATCAACATCCTCACATATCTTAAAACATCTGAAGCAGAACTATCATCTGAAAAGAGTAGTCAAAATAACAATTATAAAACTGATCTTAAAACGGAATTTGTAAGAAAAATCAAGAAAACTGGAAAATATTTGTGTATACTAATCGAAGAAAAGGGCTTGCTGTCGTACCAACACATCCCGGATCAAGTAAAATTACATAGAATTTAAAAGTAATAGAATTTTTTTTTTTTTAAATAGAGTGTTGTCACTCTTTACAGAAGCAATATAAAATGATTTTTTCTACGATGAATATGCTCTTTCGATGTTGAACAAATTTCCGTAATGTAACAATTAGTACAAATGTTTTCATACTGACATCACATACGTTACCCTCAAAATTTTATGGTACAAAAACATTTTGTTTCTATATTTGAGAGAACATTTTTAACATTTTATATGATATTAATAAAATTAGCTGTCAAAAAATTCATGAGTTACAAATCAACAATTCACTGTCCCCATTGTTATTTAGACATTGTATATCAATAACATAACATTTAAGGCTTTTATAAAGCATTTAATATCCATCACATAAATTACCTATCAGGATAGTCATTTGCTCGAGTCACAAGGGAGAAAACCTGGAAATATCCTAAGCAACCATCCCAAATAGACGTGTAGGTAGGCAGAAGTGCTACCATCTCTCATTATTCGACAGAGATTAGAATCAAACTAGAAACTTTCCACTCCGAAGAGCACTGGGCCACGCTTAACTTTTCTACCATTCCATGAGAGAATCGGCGAACTAAACATAACATTATTTAATCAGTATAATAATAATTTTCATTTCTCAAACTTACCTTTAGTCGTGATACCCCAGCCCATTGCTGTTGCGAAATAAATTGGTGCAGGTTCAGTCTTGAATATGCAAATAGGCCTTATATTTTCGTTAAATACTATGGACTGTTCAGTTTTTAGTAAAGCTAAATCATTATTAAGTGCTCCGTCTTCCGAGACAGAAGTTGGATCGTATTCAGGATGAATCTGGATCGATTCGAAATGCAAGCGTGTTCCATTTCCAGATCTCTTGACGTTGCCAGCAAATCCATAAAATAGATTTGAGTCGTCTGGTTTTTCTTTCCTGAAATAAGAAAAATCATTTGGGCAGAAGAAATCGATTGATTTGAAGTGAAAAAAAATATTGAGAAAAAGATAATTATCATTAAAATTCCATTGAAGAAGTTCTATGTGTCATTAAATATCAAGAATGATTTGAGTACCATAAGGTAATCAAATAATTTGAATATGAATTGAAAAATAAAGGAAGGTTAAAAATAATTCTTTTTGTTTAATTTTATAGATTTGCATTGTATTTTCCTGAGCATTTTGTTAAATTTTTGTTAAGTATGAAGAACAATGCAGTCATAACTGGACAGAGAATATTTAAATTTAGACGATTGTGAGTGAGAAAATTTATTATCATATAAAAACACAAATATAAAAAAAAAAGATTTTTTTTTTTTAAAAAACATAATATTTTGCAAAGAACCATTTATAGATCATCATTAATCTTATATCAGTAATTGAAAATAAACTACTAATAAAAGAAAGAAAAAATTGTTAAGATGTTCTAAATTTTTGTCATTCTACTATCAATATTTTAAACAAGAAGATTAATTCGAATGGTATGTTCTTATTAAAGTGAATCCCAAAATTTAACATTCCTATCTTTGGCTGAAATCGAACTTACGAACTATAAAACTAGATAATGGAATGCTAACAACACAGCTATCAGTTATTTTAATTTTGGAAATTATGATAATACAGCATTTAAATTAAGAATTATTCAGTTTTATATTGAAAACAGCCTTTTTGAATATATATTCAAAATTTGTCAGTTTTTTGCTCTATACCTTTGGTAAAAGGACTTCGGTAATTGTATACTGTATGGTAATTATATACCATTGATTTTTATTCTGATTACAAGTGATAGAGTCCAGTTTCTGTACTAACATTCTTCTGTTAGTACAGAAACGGACTTTCTTTCTGTTAGAAAGAAAATGAAATATATTAGTTTGCATTAAGCGAATAGTTGGTGATCCGAAAATTGCTAATTAAACTATCTACTGAACAGCATAACTAACATTGTAAGATATTTTAATGTCTATCAAGTAAACTAGTTTAAGACAATTTTTTATGAATAGTTGGTTGCATTTACGTATCGCAAGGGAAAAAACCCCAAAAATCTCCCAAGCATTACTCACCCCGATTGTAAAAGTTTGCTTGAATCAATTATTTCCTTTCTGTCAAATATTGTTTTAGTATGCAAAGGGGAGATTACAAGTTATTACAATTAATACCATTATATTCTTCCTTTCATTATTGATCATTATTGATTATTATTAAACTTTCGTTCTTGACATATATGAGTGTATATTACTTATGGAGTATGATTATGAGTGTATATTACTTATGGAAATAGCACTTCCAAGAAATTAATTTTCGTCATTTACTTACCTGAAAAAGCAATGTGCAGAGCTAAGGACAGTAGTCGTTGAAATTATAAAACCAGAGCAAATATATTTCCCTTGCTTATATATAGCAACCTACAATCAATAAAAAAATTTAATTTATTCAATAATAATTTCCGAATTACAAAAGAGAAATACATTTTGTCTAATAAAATATTTCGTCAAATAATGTTTCACAAATATAGGATTGAAGTCTATTATTCTCATTCATACATAACACACATTTTTAAAAAAAATTATTCGATATGACTTTCAAAGAGCGTACGAAATCTATTTTAAATCACGAAGATAAATTTTATTTTTTATTTTCTTAATTACTTCATTTTATTTCTTGTGTACATAAATTGTTTTAATTATACATTCATTTAGGATGACATAAAAATCAACGTGTTGAAATTAACCATAACTTTTCCTGCAGGTGATACTTTAAGTCAAAATAATTTCTTGCGATGCATAAAAAATAAACTAACAAATAATTTTTTAAAAAATAGTTTTAATATGCCTTTAATTCATTATTTCAAATACTACACAACAATACTATAAGTAGTTTATTTTTCAAAATCCAATTAAACTTTCTTATCAGATTTTCACATGAATTCTTAGTAACATATTGCTTAAATGATTATTTTATGGAATAATATTTCATTATTTTATTTTTATAAGGAATCACTTTTTTCTTATCAAAGAAATCCAGGATACATTACAAACCACCTATTTTAAATAATACTTCTTTTGTAGCGCATAAAAATTAATTAATTTCTTGTGATATGAATTTTATTTTCATGAAATTCCTTAAAAAAAATGAAAGATGAATCAGTTATGAGCTTTTCTCAATTGAGTTAATTATTCTTTGGTAAAACACATTATGTATATAAAAGTAAAGTATTTTATAAATGGAAAACTATATATATATATATATATATATATATATATATATATATATATATAGATAGATAGATAGATAGATAGATAGATAGATAGATAGATATAAATATATGTTTAGATACATAGATGTTTGATTGTATAATATCAAAACAGTTATTCGCAAAAAAAAAATACTACTAAAAGTAAAAAAAGTCTCAAAGTGAATGTTCAAATATCATAAAAACATATAATATTATTTTTTAAGTAACTACATTAATTTACCACCATACTGTATAATGTCGTTTTTACTCCTAAATCAGAGAAGGTAATTTCATCTTCATGTTTATGTGTGTGTATCCATTGTATATGAACATAATGAATTTGCTTAAATATTGGTTTACAAAACAAGAGACTTACCATCCAAGGAAACTCTCCTTGAACTGCTACATCTCCATTACCAATTAATGGACCTGCAGCACAAAATTAAATTATTAAAGTCAATTATAATTTACAATATATATATATATAGGTCTAATACTTGATCACATTAATGCGAATAAAAAGAGACGAATACGCTAAGAAAATAGGCGATTGTGTTTCTGTTTCCTATATTCAGAAGAGTGGAATATTGGTAACTTTCAGGATTTTTTAACTAGTACCTCGATAGAAAAACTCAGCCTTTACGAAGACATCTTTCAGAAAGCAGTGACTTGAGTATGATTAAAAACAATATGACATTTTTTTTTATTTATGTGATAAATTAAACGATCTCAAAATCATCCCTGCTTGTTGATAAGGTTTTGTTTGACTCTAGAGAGATATTGTAAATTTAGCTATAACTTCGAAAGCTTATTTTAGTGAATATGACATTGGATAAAATAAAACAGGAACTTTCATGTGAAATGCAAAATATCATATTTACTTGTCTTGGTGATTCATCAGGATTCAATTATTGAATGAAATGAATCTGATCGGGATTTAATCAAATTGCGATGCTTAAAGTAATCTTATTTGTTTTAATATTGTAATTATAAATAATGCTTTTAACAGCTTTTCAGATTTTTCACTATTATTTTTTTTCTCTTTTTCAAACAAAATTTAACTTTCCATATGCATAGCTATTGAATTAAACATAATTCTTTTCACACATTTTACTGAGCTATGAAAGTAATTTTAATCATAATGATTCCATCTAACTAAACTTTTTCATCTTTAAAATACCTTTCTAAGCCATCAGTTTATATTTTCAATTCAAAATAAATTTCAAGAGTGCTCCAAGAAATTTTAATATTTAAATACTGAGACAAGATTACTATACAAATAAATATAAAATTTTAATACTTAGTACAGAAATTCGAAATATGAAAGTTCATACCTGGTATTGTTGTATTTATAGGCTGGAAAACAAGAACAGAGATGTGTTTATAATCACAGGTCAAAAATAAATTTGACACATTAAATAAATAAATTAATTTTTTTTTATATCAAACATAAATGTACAATATTCACACATATAATAAAATCAGAAATATAGTTAATTATATGTAAAATATTACTGATATCAAAACATTTTGTTTATCATTAAATGATCCAAAGTATATGTTTCAATCATGTTTCTCATACGATATACCTTATCTTCAAAAACATCATTCAAATTTTCTCAAGTCACAGATTTTCGTATTCAATGCTAATTTATCGCTAAGTTCCATGTTTTTTAAAGTAGGTATTTATTTTTTTAACGGTACAAATATAAAAACAGTTTATATTATGTAAAATATATTAATATATTAATTATATTAATAAATTAATATATTAATATAATAATATTATTTAAATATTGTGTGTATTTGTGTGTGATAAAGATGCTGAAATTGTAACTTATGAAATTATGTAACTAAATTATATAAAATGGAATACTCTTAGAAATTTAATTCCCTTCCTAAATAAAAAGTGATAGATTATATTCTTTTCATTTAAATCATTTCACTATTTCGCAACATTCAAATATGTAAATGGTAATACTGTTAATCTTACATTCTTTAAAAAGGCTTAAAGATTTTATAGAGATTGACAAATTTATGCAAAGCTCTTTGATTTAAAACAATTAAAATTAAATAGAATGTAACGTCAAATATTCGTGTCTTAAAAATATTTTAAAGCCTTTTCTCTGGTAGTGGGAAGTTTTTCTAAGTTACATTTTACACTCATTCCTAAATATGACAGAAAATTACGCAGATTTTAATGGGGTTCTTTTTATTAATATATGTGAGAAAAATAAACATTTTGACATAGAATTTGAATGCGTTGCTAATTAAAAAATAGTTGCCCATTCATATTCGGTAATATATGTATTGTATGCATTTATGTGCAACAGTTGCTTATGCGCATACAAATTAAGTCATCAATAAATGAAACAGCTCATTTGCAAAAAAAAAATAAATAAAATGCTCACTTCAGAATTAGTTAATTTATCCATGATTTAAAAATACTTTTATCCGAATAAAATGTAAAAATTACCGAAAGAATTGGCACAAATAGTTATTTGTCACAGACAGCAGGTGAATATCAATTTGAAGCAAAGACACATATATCTTGCATATATTTTAAACTTTGATGAACAAATTTATGGTTGGCATCAAAAATACTTAACGATAGAGACCATGATCTAGTCTAAGTTCTGATAAAAAGTTTTGGAGATAACGTATTTCAAAATATGATCATTATGTAGTTTAAGTGTAGTTAAGGAAAATTAAATTTCTGATCAAATATTTACAAGCATTTATTGGTCATCAGTGCTTAGTAAATAGGTTGAATGACACAATTGCATACGCAGAGTACAGACGGTCAACTTAACAAGCAATTCTCTGTGAGTTTAGAGCCCAATTACTGTCGTTATTCATTATCATCTATTCCTATGGCATTATGAGCTAAATATATCATCTTGTCCGAGGTTGAACTTGAGATAAATAGTGTAAGATCCTGCAGTTTTGCTATAAGATTACTAATTTCAAAGTTAGTAGTACTGTTGATACTAATTAAATACTGTCCTGACTAATTGCTAACTTCTATTACTCAAAAATAAAATGCTTTTTGTAAACTACAAAGATCTTTATAATGTTTTTAATTCGTTCTAAATTACTTTTCCAAAGTTACATACTACTTTATAATTTAAATCAGTATAAATTTTGGAATATATATAGTTAAATACTTCAAATATAATTATATAACACTGCTAATTTAAATTTATCAATTTTGGAACGTACATGCTATGCTATACTTAGTTAAATATACTATTTTGTATTATAAATTAGTTTAAAATACTACTTTATAATTTAAAATAGATTTTCATATTAATATATAGAATAATAACATACTGAAAGTTCAATATAATATAAGGCATAAATAAATCAATATATAATAAGGCATAAATAAAAAGAAAAAGACGAAGAAAATTTGAACAATATTAATATGAATTCACTAAATTAAATTGTTTTTCTAATTAAATATTAAATTTGTGTCATTGCTGAAAATGCTGTTCAATTGATAAAAAAAAACCTTCAATTTACTATATCATCAATTTTTATATATTATGTATTTACTCGAGACTTTTTTTCAGCTGTTAGAAAATGATATGAATATATGAATGCAGTATAATATTATTATAAAATGAAATGTCAATGCAATTTGTTTTAAAATTAATTCACATTTTTCTACAAAGTATATGCTTGTTGAGAGAAATAAAGATACATAAAAAGACATACACCTATTCATAGAAGAAAGAGACCATAGAAAAAAATGAAACACATCAAAGAATATAAGCATTAAACTAACGATGGTCACAATATATGTAATAAATATAAAAAAATATGCACACAAAAAAATAAAAGATTTTACCAGTCTATCGGTAGAATATATCCCATGAAACAATATAAAATATTCTAAACTTAACAAAACTATACAAAGCCTCATTTTATTTGCAAGACAGAAAAAATATTTAGTCTAAATTTTTCAATTCGAAGCAAAAATCTAGAATTCTAATACCATGCTGGTAAGAAATTTCTGTCTTTAAATAGTCTTAAGACTGAATACCAAAAGGAAATTTATTTCTTCTTGTGTTTCAAATACATTCAAGTCATAAATATTTAATTTCTTCACAGTAATGATCACATGTTTCCATCGAAATAATGGTTTGTATTTTGCAGCGTTAATTGTTTTAATTAAGTTTTAAAAATGTATTCAAATTTTACCTAAAACATTTACACAAAAGAAAAAGAAATCCCAGATGTAGAACCAATGTCATTATCATTGAGAAACTGAGGTATTTTGTCGCCTGTCAAGGACAGCGTTTGTCTTGTGTTCGCTAAAAGGTTTCTGAGGATAATAAATGAATGACGAGTCTTCTTCTCTAAAATTCATATTTGTGATATTAAATGCATATCTAAGAAATAAGCTAGTCAATTCATTCGATTTTTTTTTCTGAATAGGCTAACTGCTACCTCACCATGCTCAACGCTATAACCCATGATAATAAATGCATATTCAATTGCTGCAAAGTAAAGAATTATATATATATATATATATATCATTGTGCCGTTAATGTTCTATTCCTGATAATGAACAGGTTAATATAATAGATCAAAATACTAGCCCAGATGATCACTGATCACTACGTCTCTGTTAAACTAGATTCTTTCATTCATTAATGCGAGGCCATTCCAGTACCAGATTTTCATCAGATGAAAATATGTCTACCAGGTTGTATACATAAAAGTGATTCACCAGTGTTGGTTCCTAGCATGTGGTCTCTGTTTGAGATGCTCCTGTGATTACTTTCCGTTGGCAACATTATGATCCATTGTCAACAAAATTTGGGTTTTGCCCAGCTTGGCGATCAATCGCGAACACAACTTGGCGAGAATCAAAGGGGCACCCTAAAATATAGTCTAACCAAGCCCAGATATCTAGTTTCCCAAAACCGATTTTGCATTCAGAAAATGGCTTTTTGAGAAACCTAATATTTCCATTACAAAAGATTGCGTATAACCTGCTTCTAAGTGATCTCAATGAACTTTCAGGTTACCAAATTAGATAAATCAAATACTAAGAAAATGTCAAGTATTTGATAGACCAAGAAATCAATGTAAATATTATGTGGCTGAGACATTCACTACCGACAAATTTTTCTGATTGTGATTAGCATAGTCAGAAAACATTTAATGGATATAGACTATTTTCTTTCTTCTTTTTTCAGAAGAAATGATCTAAGTTGCTGGTCACCTCCGACTTAAAACGTATAGTATATTTTACACTGCAGACAATTTTGCATATTTTCAATATTGCATAAGGATCGGAATTCACCTTTTCAACCTCTTTAAACTTTTTTTTTTTTTTTTTTTGACAAAAACTCCGATTTTCTGATTATTTATTACTTCTAACACCTAATATTTCCTAATTGTTTAAGGAGTGTACATATCTTCTTTTACATAGATTGAATAATTTGTTCAATTTGGCCCTTAATGTTTACAACCTGTCTTGTGGTTAGCGTAACTGACTACGGATGGGGAGGACCTGGGTTCGAATCTCAGCGCGAGCATGGATGAACTTTCTCTTTCTGTGTCCTTTCCTCAGATGATGGATGGATGTGGCCCACCCTATAAACGGGTTTGTGGTAGTGTGGCGTGGGCTATGCTGCTCGTTCCTCCGTGACTTGGCTCACAGGTGCCCACCAGGTAAAGATAAAATGAGTAGCAGTTTCCGGCCTTGTTGCGGCAATTGGGCTAATGTACTTACTTGCTCAAGGGTGCCCACCATTAAAAATAAAAAAAATATTTACAAACTGAGCATTCTTTTCAAAATCAAAAATTTATTTTTCAAACTACTTCGCAGCTACGGTGGCTAAAAAATAGTATTTTTCACACGGTGATCAATTTATTTTCCAGGAAAAAAAATTATTGTATTTGCTTTAAAATTCAGGAATTTGATTTTTGTTACTTTTTTGTAATTTTAATCGTTGAAATAATTAATTTATTAATACTTCAAACTAGTTTGTGTACAGTCAATTGCTATGTGATTTTTTATACAATTGCTATGATGGATGAATTCCAATTATGTTGAGATTATAACACTGTTTTAATGATAGTACGAATCCAAATCTGATGTGATTGTATTGTAACTCAAAACTTTAACAAAGTAGTTTCATTTAGATTAATCTAATGAAGTAGCTTGAGACATAAAGCAAGACTAATCAAGCATTCAACTAATCATCCTAACAAAGATATACACTACTGGCCATTAAAATTGCTACACCAGGAAGAAATGTAGATAACAAAATGATATTTATTGGACAAATATATTATACTAGAAATAACAAGTGATTAAATTTTCAAAAAATTTGGCTGGATAGATCCTGAGATATCAGTACCCAGAACAACCACCTCTGGCAGTAATAACAGCAGTTATACGCCTGGGCATTGAGTCAAACAGAGTTGGGATTGCATGTACAGGTACAGATGCCCATGCAGCTTCAACACGATGCCACAGTTCATCAACCGTAGTGACTGGCGTTTGGTGACGAGCCAGTCGCTCGGCAACCATTGACCAGACGTTTTCTATTGGTGAAAGATCTGGAGAACGTGCTGGCCAGGGCAACAGCCGAACATGTTCGGTATCGAGGAAGGTTCGTACAATACCGGCAACATGCGGTCGGGCATTATCCTGCTGAAACGTAGGGTTTCACAGGGCTCGAATAAAGGGTAGAGCTACGGGTCGTAACACACCAGAAATGTAACGTGCACTGTTCAAAGCACCGTCAATGCGAACAAGAGGTGACCGAGACGTGTATCCAATGGCACCCCATACCATCACGCCAGGTGATGGGCCAGTATGACGATGACGAATGCACGATGCCAGTGTGCGTTCACCACGATGCCGCCAAACACGAATCCGACCATCATGATGCTGTACATAGAACCTGGATTCATCTGAAAAGATGACGTCTTGCCATTCGTGCGCCCATGTTCGTCGTTGATCACACCATTGAAGGCGCTCTTGTCTATGACGCAGCGTCAAGGGAAGCCTCAGCCATGGTCTCCTAGTTGAGTGTCCATGCTGCTGCAAACGTCGTCGAACTGTTAATGCAGACACTTGTTGTCTTCCAAACTACCCCTTTCTTGACTCACGGCTCGTGACGTGGTTGCACGATCCATTACGGGCAAGCGGATAATATGCCTGTCTTCTCGGCTGCTAGTGATAGGTGGCCGTTGAGATCCCGCATGGCGTTCCGTAATACCGTCCTGAACCCATCGATTCCATATTCTGCTAACAGTCATTGGATCTCGACCGACGCGAGCAGCAATACTGCGATAAGATAAACCGCAATCCCGGAACGCTACAATTCAACCTTTATCAAAGTCAGAAACGTGCTGGTACGCATTTCTCCTTCTTACACGAGGCATCACAACAATTTTTCACCAGGCAACAACGTTCAAATGCAATTTGTGTATGAGGAACCGGCTTAACAATTTCCTCATTTAAATACAATGTAAGTGTCGCTACTGGCGCCTGCTTTGTCTGAATGCGCTGAAAAGCTAATCATTTGCATATCACATGCTTCTTCCCTTCGTATAAATTTCACGTCTTTAGCATCTCGCCTTCTTGGTGTAGCAATTTTAATGGCCAGTAGTGTAAAATAAGGTAGCTACGTAGTGATTTTAAAATAAATTAGGTGGTTTTGATAAGATGGTTTTGAAATAAATTATGAAGAGAGCTGGGAAGAGTGCATGAGAGAAAAATTTTTCTAATTTAAAAAAAAAGAATGAAAATTATTTATAAAAGACTTTCTGCAATATAGTGAAATGAAAAATTTTCCTTGCAATAGCAAAGTTGGTAGAGAGTTGGCGTAGAGTCTTCACGTTTTCGAATGGAATCTCGTCTAAGCAATAAACCACAAACAGGATAAACACTTGCTTCACAAACGGACAATGGAAAATTTATAATTAAAAAAAATCTTAAATCTTGAGAAATCAGTACCAACAACTTTTGACTAAATAGGACATTATGGTCACAGATTGAATAGCACAGAAAACAACCAAATATATTAAAATTTAGAGATTTTTTTCTCGTTCCCAAATAAATTCACCAAAATCGCTTACCATATCTTAATAGAATCAATTCTTCATTATATGGCGCTTCCACACTTAGCACTTGTCATGTGAAATTGTTTACATAATATTTTTTAATATATTCATTTTTGAATTTAATTTCATTTAGGAACTTGATAAAAGCTCTTAATTATTTTTAGAGTCACATTTAAAAATAAATAACCATAACGTATGTAGTTATAATAAATATATTAAATATAAATAATACATAGTTTTTTCTAAGTACATTAACAAATCACTTACACGACATCTTACTTCGACTCCACATGAAATATGTCACAAGAGTTAATTAAGATTCATAAATCTAATTTGAGCAATTTATATTTTTAATTTTAATGCTAAAAAATTTTGTTTGGTAAATTCGAGCTTACTGAATCACATGTGTTAGACTGATATAAATTACTTGGTGTTCAATCGCGTTAATTAAAAACACGTATTTTAACGTGGAAATATTAGACGAGATGATGCGTATGTATCATTAATTATATGATCGTTTGTTGAAATCTAAAAATATATATTTTTAAATTTAATGATTTGTAGAAATCCATCTAAAATGAATTGATTTATCAAAATGATTGTATTAAACAGATATCTATTCACAAACGTATTTACTGTTTCCTAAATCTTTGATTTATTTTAAACTAGAAGTTATTAAAATGTAATTTAAATTAAAGGTAATAGTAAATTCGATCTTTTCCGACCTTAAAGGATATTTTTAGCAATTTCTTTTAAAACATATTTAAAAATAGTTCTTAACACTATTATATTGCACTCATCTGTCGTTAGGGTCAGTGATTAATAAATCCTGTGTTTTTTTTTTTTTTTTTTTTTTTTTTAAATCACGATATAGTGTATGGTTGCCATTAATGAAAAGACGATCAGCCTTGAATGTTAGTCTAAACAGAGCATAAAAGCTGTTGACTGAATGAGGTATTTGAGATTTCTGTAATTGGAAGCTGTTTTTTACTGCTGTACTAGCTAATTTGAAGCTATGTATTTGTGACTTTAATAGTTGGTATTTTCTGTAACCTATTGATTTTATACGCATAAAGTTTTGTGATATTTAATTGACTGTTTTATCGACACGAACCCCAAAGCGCGGTACAATATATTCCTCAAAAATCATAAAAAAAATTAAAAGTAATAACTGCATTTAGGCTGTTTAAAATATGGAAAGTAAAAATGCAAAATCTGTTTATTAGTTCAATTTAGTTAACCACTTATGATATCAGAAGATTCTTGTATCTTTAATTTTGTATAAGTTACAGCTTACATAAAATTACATTAAACAATACAAATTTAAAAAAAAAAAAAAACTTTTAACATAAAATGTATTTATGACAAAAAATTTTTAACTTTCTATGCAAACAGTTTTAAAAATTATAAATTTATTTATTGTATCAATAATAATAAAATTGCATCTGAATTATTTATTTTAGTAATATATTTATCAATTTTACCAAAGCAGTTTTCCTACATTTTTTAAATAGTTTAATTGCAAGTCTTTTAAATTCACATTTTATCAAGATTTATCGTTGAACACACCTCTGTGATATGGGTCAGTGGAAGTCAATTACATTCTCGTTAATAAGATTAATAAATTATAGATGAGAATAATATTTAATTGAAAAATTCAAAATCTGCTAAACGAGGAAATTTCATGAAAAATATTTAAAGATTTTTTAATACTCTTCATGAAATTATTAAATATCTTTTGTATAATTTTTAACAACATTAACAATTATGACCTTGTTGTTTTCAAAAATATTGAAATAAAGAAAATATAAACGTAAAAAGCAAAGTTAAGAAGATTTCAAAAATGTGTTTCTTTTAAATTTAGCAAGGAACTTTTTCCTCACAAACTGAAAAACCTACGAGAAACAATAAAAATCACATTATCATTTCATAACATTATAAAAAATTACAATTTATACATAGTTTTATTACTCTGTATAAGATGTGTAGTATATGTATCTTAAAATATTGAAGACTCAGAAGATTTTGAAAATTTTTGATGCTTTAATTTTAATAGCTATTTTTAATCAAATATTAATGCAAACAGTGTTTTATCCCAATTTCAATATTAAAGTATATTATATACACATAAATCACACACACACACATTATATATATATATATATATATATATATATATATATATATATATATATATATATAGAAATCAAATATTAAAGCACACAGTGTACAATTCGATAAAAAAAAAAAAAGTAAAAAATTGCTTTTAATATACTCTCATCTATTTAGAAAAACATTGAAGAATAAATCTTTTAAAAAAAAAAAAAGAAAGAAAGGATATATAATTTAAATCGATTGATACATTTGAATTTCCACATTTTATTTAATTTTATGCTTTAACCACATTGAGTCAACGAATGACAGTGCATCTTTAAAATGCGAAAACTTCCGACAAGTTAATGAGGATGTCCATTTTTTCCAATGAAATATCAGTCACCGATTGTTTTTTGACGAAATAACGTAATTCTTAAATTTAATGTTCGCATCTATATATACATACATATTCCAAACAGTAGTCAATAATCCAGTTCTTGAATTATTGTCAAGTTAATGGACATAAACTCAAAGCAATTATATATCTTGAAGCTCTTAAAATTCTGTACAATGTGGCAGAAGGCTTGCTTGTAATAACAGATCTTAAGTGAACAGAAAGTGTAGTTTTATTTTTATTTTAATTTACATATTATTCCACAATAATGACATTTGAGTCTCTTGGAATATGTTTCAATCATTATAAAGCACCTGCAAAAATGCAATTGTTTGTAAAAAGCAAAAGAGTGTCAAGTTGACGGAGCAAGACGTCGTTATTGTCTGAGAGAAGCAGGGGGTACAGGAGAATCATTTTTATTTAACCTACATAATGGGCTGGCAGATATTGAGTTGATCAGCAGAACTGAAAGTATGATTAACACCAATTCCTTTTACGAGGAATTAGGTCAAGTCCCATCGAATAGGAAAATAAAATGTTTAAAGCCATATAGTGTTAGATGATGAAAAATCTCGTCCTACATAGCAGTTAACATTAAATGAAACTGAAATTAAAAAGACTAGAAATTTCCTTCTAAATAATTTAAAACGCTTATCTAATAATTGTTTTGTGTAGACAAATTTCCCATAATTCTTCATTGAAGACAAATTAACAAACTGAATAAAAAAACACGGAAAAATGCTTTAGAAGTAAATCAATATTAAATTAGTATTTTTACATACAACTTTATACATTAATTTTAATTGTATTAGTTACACTCCATATCAATTTAATTAAAAATATATAATAAATAAAAGAGTTTACGAGAGAGAAAGATAAATATTGAGTCAACTAAACAATAAACGAATTTTTATTTAAAAAAAAAAAAAAAAAAAAATGAAACTAATTTTATATAACAAAGTCGGTGAGCATAATTTAACATGAGAAAAAGTCAATTAAATAAAAATGTGAAGATCGTGAAGTATTTGTAACAAGGATTCATTTATAGATCCCACTATAAGATAGTTTCTACAGCAATGACCAAATAATGAAGTTTCGATTTCCAATACAAGATACCCAGAAAATAAAAAACTCTCAGCGTTTTTCCAGCCATAAGTCTGATTATTTCTTGCTTAGAAACCATAATGACCGACAATCTGCTCTTTCTAAATTATAGCAACACTATAAGAAATCGGGAAAAAGATGGCGACGATTTTAAATCGCCAAACCTTACGAAGTATAAAAATACCAAGATCGTATTAAAAATGGAATAGTTTTTTTATTTTTTTTAAAATATTTGAAAATTAAAATGGAAGAAAATATGCTACTAGGAAATAAAGTGGCAGAAATTCTGTAAATTAGGAACAATCAGATTTATTATCTTTATAATAGTTACATTTAATTTTTGGCAATATATATTTCTAATTTGCGGAAAATATTAATATAAAATTTCCACGAAATTATTTTTTAAACCATAGACAAGGCTCACCATGTCCAAGTGAAAAGACAGCAATCTTCGGAGTACAAGGTTCTGGATTCAAACCCAGCCACTATTGAATAACAGGAAATGGATATTGTGACTCTGCATGTACGCCTGTCGGGGTGGGTAGTTAAAGTTGAAGTTATAAGAACTGAAAATTCAACTTAAAGCTCTTGTAATTCTTAATTGAATCAAATAATACAAAGTAACATTAAATAACAACTCATAATTTTTTTTTCTCATTTTTTATGTACGATATTTAATATATTAGAATTCAAATAGAGTTTTGTACAGTTATGAGTTAATTAAACTATCGTTAGTCATCAAATTAAAACATTGCCGATCATTAAAAAACAATAGTTTATTTAAAAAATCCTAAAGCGATTAAGATGAAAGAAAATTTTAAAGCTATTAATTTTAATACAAAAGTTACTCAGATAATAACGTTAAAAAAACTTAAAATATTAAAAGTAAGCACATGAAATTATAGAACACTGTACACTCAGTCAATTTTAGAATTGAAAGGTAGATTCTTCTTTATTATTCCATGCTCTCACAAGAAAATTTTATTCAATATTGTTTAGTGGTAGGAATTTCATTTAGAAATTAAATTTAGTATTCTTTATAAATATTTAGATTCTGATTCTTTTGTTGTAATGATTTGCTTAATTTAAATTACTTATAAATGGAAAAAGAATGTGTGTGGAATGTTAATATTTTAGCACTTTTTTGTACCCTCTCTCTCTCACTTTCCACAAAATATATAGCTTGTGAAAAACATATGAACAAAGTGTATGCACAAAAAAAACATTTTACATTAATAACAAAGTCAATTTAACAGCTAAATATTTATTTCAGTAAATAAACTACAAATATGTATATATAAACTATATAAAAGAAAAATAAGTGAATAATATTACAATTTAAAGCCTACAGAATACATTTTAAGCTTTTCTATCAAAGTACATTACAAATAAAAAGGAATATTGAATAGTTTGAAAAAATGTAGATGTATAAATATTTTATTTGGTCATAAGATATTCCATACAATATTATTTCAGAAGTAATGAAGTTGTTTTAAACAAGAAGGCTTGAAAGAGTACTTCACAATCTAGCAACATATAATGAAATAATTTAATTATATAGTTTTTATATTACATACTTTAAAATTTAGTGTTTTATTTACAAGTAACTCTTATTTCTTAACAAATAACATTTAATAACATTAATAATATTGAATTAATTTTAAATGAAAGTTCCTATTAAAGTATTTTAATTTTTATAATAAATTATAAAATTAATATCAAAACAAACTTGAAAAGAATGTATTTTAATATCATTCATTTACATATCATTAATGAATGATCATGAATGTTCAAATCATTATTATGAATGTTATGTTAAGATATTTTAATTATATACTTACTACTCAGATTTTTTTAAAACCCATTTTTCTCCAAAGATAACTTTCATTTTACATGAAAATCTTTTAAATAATTTTCTTTTTGATATATTATTAATTTATGTCTATATTAATTAAAATTTTGAAAAATATTTCCCAATACTTAAAATCAACAATCTCTTTAACTAAAATTATTTTAACTATATACTAATTAATATATGTTAATAAAGAAAAATATTAGTATAAAAAATTACTACCATAACTAATAAATTATATGTATAACTGCAATAAAAACATTTCTATCTAAAGTATCAGAAATTAAGAACATAACATATAAAAGTTTGGAAGTTCGTTTTTTTTAACTTAATGTTAATACAATTTATATGCATTTAACACTTATTAAATGTATCATTCATAAATAACTAAGAGTTCTTTTTTTAAAGGCTTTAAAAATACTTTCTACTGTTCAGCATAGAGTTAAATTGTTTTTAATAGCAGCAATAATACTATAATAGTTATATTTCAGCATGATTTTTAGTTCATATTTTTCATTAAACATATAAAAAAAATGTATGGCTAGATTACTTTAAGTGAAAAAAAGCACAAACAAATTAAATGAATTTAAATAAAATAAAATAAAAATGAATATAATTAAAATATCCATAAACAAATAGATATCAAAATAAAATCTTATGAAAATATATAAATGACTATTAAAAACAATATAAATATATATGACTAGTACAATACTCTAATAATACATCTGAAATTAAGAAATGATTACAGCTATTAGTGTATAAAAAATTATTTAATGAGTTTGATATTTGAAAATTAGTATAAGTAATATAATATTTTAAAAGTTATGAGTTTATATAACATAACATATTAAGTAGCAAAGTGTAAAATGACATAAAAAAAATTCATTGAAATCTTGGAATTTTTAGATTTTTAAAATTGTAGAGATTTACTTTAAAACAATCTTAAATTCGTTGTATTATTTATATAAAGTAATTCATAATTTAAAAACAATGTTAATCTTTAAATGATTAAAGTGATATTTAGACATTTCACAATTCAAATCAAACTTATATATATATATTCAAATTCCCTAAACAATATCGAGCAGTTTTATCCTTGGACAATTCTATTTGTTTAGAATAAATTAGAGAAAAAAATGAAACTCATTTTACAACTTACATCACACTTCTTATAAAACTTTTTTAAAATGTTAAATTTTTAAAAACCTTATTTAAATCTAAAAGTAAATTGCACTTTTATTACTACACAATATGTTAAAAGCTATTTCAATGAACAAATTTCATATACATAATTTAATAAGTATTTTCTGAATTAATATACAATAAATATTTTTCCAAATATTCAATCATGTCTAACAAGGCATAACAAGTATATAAATATAAATGAATATTTAAAAGCAGTATAACACATAATTAATATTTCTATTTTCTATCTGACAGAATACAAACAATCAAAATAGTTTAAATTTTACAATAGACAATAATTTCCACATTGCTACAAAATGGGCCAAATTTTATATACATTCAAAGCTCTAAATTAAGACTATAATGTTCAGACTAGTATTTGACTAGATTAGACTTAGTAATTTAAAAAAAATGACACACAATTTATTAACAAAAATCATACATACATTTTGAAAGAACCCATGTATATTTTTTCACAATTTTTTTCAAATGTATTGCATAAGTTAATTATTTTAAATTGTAATGACTAAGATTTTATTCATACTAGCATAAGTAGTAATAAAAAAACATAGTTTAATGATTTCCATCCAACTTAACAAGATATCACAGAATACAATTTTTTTAAGAAATGTTCGAACGTTAAAAATCAGTTAAAATACACACATTATAAAAAAATTGTGTCTAAGTTTATTTAATTTGCTTAAATATATTTGCAATAAATTTCAACATAAATTCATTTTTCAATAAGGGATCAGTTCAAATATTAGGAATATAATTTAGAAAATTTATTAAAGGAACATGCATCATCTAAATATTAATGTATTTACTCAATGCATATCTATTTTATAATTTTAATAGTAAAAATGTCTTAATGGTAATTATATATATGCAATAAAAGTTTTCACAACTAATGTTTAACAAAAACAATTTGAAACTTGCATTGAATCAGCTGTGTACATTTTCTTTTGAGTACATACTCCAACCTAAATTTGATATTTTTTTTGTTAACTAAATTCAATTTTAAAATTGAGATTTAAGTTAACGTTTAAAATAACTTTTTAAATTTTTATGAGAATTATTGTGAATATAAGCGATTCTGCTAATAACTGCATATTATAGGTCCATTGTTAGTAAAGAAAAATCTTTGTACTGAAATTTTGAGTTTTTGGGCAAAATGTAAATTTAAAATTTTTGCTTTTAAGATCAAGAACTTTTTTTAATAAATATACAAACCTATAAAATAACACTGTTCAAATTTAATTTTATGAAAACAAAATTTGTCATTTGTTAAAACGATTTAGAAATTCTTTAATGTTAAAAAATTTCTGTTAAAAATTTTTAACATTTTTATTTTTTCCTTTTATGCTGGGGATTATTTTACCAATATGAGAAATCTCTTAGAATTTCAGTGGTATTTCGAAAGTATTTATCAGTTCATAAAAGTGAGATTAAAGCATTTCCAAATAACAATTAAATTACTAAAGAAAATGTGTCAACTGTAAAGGAAATTAGATACAGCTGTTGTAATTTCCTTTACAGATCTCACAGTAATAAATGTAAAGTTCACGAGTTAAAAAGAAATTTGAGCAAATTGCAGATTATGTAATCAAAATTTTAGGAAAAATTTTCATAAAAACAAAACACTCATGAAGACTCAGTTTAATTATACTTCCCTAAATGGATTCCGGCAATTATCGAATTACACAAAAAGGCATAGAATGGGAAAGAAGTCACTGATTTATCATCAGTAATGTCAAAACAATTTTAATTTAATGTTTCTGAAGGAATCAGAAAATTTATAAGTTAAGAAATTATTTAAGATAAAGAGTGACATTCTGCTGCAAATTAATATAATAACATATAAAAAATCATAGGCATCAAAATAATTTTTGCACACAACCAACAATTCTGAATGTATTTCTTACAATAAACAAACATTTTGTCCATCATTTTATCCAATTAAAATTTGAGTGTACTCATAGTTATAAATTTTAATCACTTGCACTTTAAAATTACATTCTGCATAAAACATTAATTTTTAACTATGTCATGATTTATAAATAATAACAATTTGATTACATTGGTATTACATATAAAAACTACCAGATTAGAAAACTTATTTGATATTAAAATGCTTATTTGATATTAAAAAACTAAACAAATTTGTGGAATCCTTTTATGGAATGCTAACTGGTGGAAAATTAACCAAATTCATTTTTAATTTGTAGACTAATTTGTAAGTTGTTTCTAAAAATAATGCCTGGATAGGTAAAAAGATTATATTTAAATTTTAATTAAATTTTGTTAATAAATTTTTAAAAAGTGTTATTAAAATACATAAGACTATCATGGGATTATATATAATAATACTATCATGTAGTTATATATAATACTGTGAGTATATGGACACAATTATACTCAATGACAATGTTGTGAATAGAAAAATTGGTCCCAATGAGTAGATTTATAAATAAATCTTATACCTCACAAAAGGCATCATTTAGTGAAAACCTATATTACTTACAAAATGACTATACAGTTATATTTAACATCATATTTTTAATAAAATATATAAGTATAAATTCATATAAAATTACTTCGTGAGAAAACATGTGATTCTGATAATCAAATTTTAAAATACAATGTAAAAATAACAATAAAAATCCTCATTTGTTCAAATTATTTTATTTAAAAAAATTAATGCCAATTTCCAGGAATAAAATGTGATAAGTCACCTTTGTCTTTGAGATTTTTTAAAAGTCATTTACTTCAAACTATGAAATGTTTAAAGTATAATAACTTAATAGAGCCAAGATAAGTTAAGCCTTTGGTACACCTGAAAACAAAATTGATGTATATCTGTTTCTCAATGCAGAATATCTTGTATACTACAAATGGTATACATTATTTTTCAATAAACATTGGTAATTTTAAGAATAAAAATAAATTTTTCATTGTTGACCATACTAACCAACAGCAACATAGGCAATTTTTTAATGCTCTTTTTGCAAAAACTAACATTTAAAACTAACTTTCTTAATCTTAAATTAAGGACTTGGTATTTTTGAAAATGTAATCAATTTGACATTTTAGCTTTCCCCTTATTTTTATTATGGAATATTTTTCCATTGATCATACTTTACAACAAACAGCATGAAAATACTTTTGTTAAAAATTGTGAAAGGTTATAAAATACAACTTAATATCTTTGCATTTGATTTAAAAAATGCATTTTTAAATTAAAAATTATCTGTTAGTAATATACAGGGAAAGTACAAACTTCCTATTTAAAAAATTTAATAAATTCGTTTGAAATACAGGCTTTGAGTAATTTTTAAATACAATCTTATTTCCTTTAGTTTAATGAGTATAATACTTAAAAATATACAAAATAAATTAAAAATATAACAACAAAGTATGCGAAAAATATAGTGTCTTTATAAAACTATATATTGCATAATATAAAAAAATTATCAAATTTGTATAATAAACATAAAAGCAAACAAAATAATATATTGGGTAAATTAATAAATAAAGTAATACAAAAATATTAATGGAAATAATAAAAGAAAATTTAAATCATTTGAAATTTAGAAATCAGTAATCAATTTATAAATGAGATTCAAATACTTCAAGAGATAAGAATGCACAGTTTCCATATTACACATACTAGTTTACTGTTTCACTTTACTATCTATCGTTGTGAAATAGTAACACATAAATTTTCATCGAAGGCCTATTTATTAAAATTCTTTTGCAAATACTTCTAATAAAGTGTTTTAAGGAACACATAAAAAAAATTTGAAACTAAAAATGAAACTTTCATAGAAGTTTAACAATAAAATTTAAGAACATTAACTTAATGTTCTTAAGAGAAATATGTTATTGAATATAAAGTGAAATAAAAAATATGGTTTATAATTTAGTCAAAGTAACAGAGACACAATGAAAAACTTATAGACTTCAAAGTAAAAAAATACCAGATTGGAGAAATGAGATGAGCATAACAGAGAAGTTTAAAGATAAAACACCCCATTCCATTTAATAGTTTGATATATAAAAGCACTTAAAACTTTAGTGTTGATTTGACAAAATGCAAGTAATTATTAAACTTTCGTACCAATAATTTTTAATTATCAAATACAATCAGGAGAAGATATTTTTGTTAAATACTTCTATACTCTCTTTGATTATCCCTTGGAGATTGTAAAAGAGAGCATGATCCATAATCAGAAATAGGTTTCTTATCAACAGTTTCAGTTTCATTTGTTTCTTCTGTCTGTTCAAGTGTCTCATTTTCCTTTGCAGTATTGGTAGAAGAAATATCTCTTGTCAGCAGAATAGGCCCTAATAATTTCATAAGAATGGCACCCAGTGGAGCAGTTAGTAGAATAGAAATGACAGATGCATTCAAAATCTGCATAAAAATTTTAAATCATTAAAAAATTAATCGAATTGAATTCTTTGGCAACAAATAATTACATAATTTAATTTTCATGTAATGCAAAATCTCTAGTATTTACTTTTAACCCATTTAAAATATATGACTGCATATTAAATTGATTTTATGATAAATTATTTTAATCATCTAATTTATTTAATTTAAATAACAAATCAGCAAATAAAAACTTCCATAAAATAAAAAAAAAGTTTTTCTTAATCTTTAAGATTTATTGAAACAAATTATATTCAATAAATTGAATAAAAAAAAATTTCAGACAGTAACAAATACTTCATCAATCTAATAAACCAATATTATCACATAAAATATTATCATGCAATATAATTCACAACTAAAAAAATGTCTTCTATTCTTTAAAATTTCACTTATAACAAATTCTAAATCAAGTATAATATTTTAGAATAATAATAAAAAAATTACATGATATACATTTTAGTTCACTTATATTTTGGGATCATAAATAATCAGAATATAAAAAAACTTGGCAAAATATGATAGCTACTATTTTCATACTATATGCTTAATTACAAATTCTGCTACTTTATTTATTGATTCATTTTATATTTTCAATTAACACAGAAGGAAGAATGATTATATTCTACATAATCTATTAATAATGTAGAACATAAAAACTTAATAAATGCTAATGTTTAGCATAGAATTTTGAAACCTTAAAACACTTACCATTATCCCATAACCCAATTGTTCTTTTCCTTTGTTATTACTCCTAGCATAATCAAAAACATGAGATCCAATGGCTGCCTAGCGATGAACAAATATATGTGAATATAATACTTAATGTAGAAATAATTAAACACATTGCAAATACATATGTTAAATAGTTAGCTCAAAAATAAAGTTGGTAAGATTGTGTAATAAGTGCTAAACTTTACTCAATTTATTTAATAAAATTTACTTAAAGAAATTAGCTTCAAATGATGTAATAATTATACCACAAATATCATAACAAGCGGCCATTTTAGATATTATAATTTTTGGTAGAAACACAACAGCATATAAGTATTAAAAACTAAATTTGTCCCGATACGACACTTGTACTGCTGAAGTGTTTACCAATACTTAAAAAATAATAAAACTGCTGTGGTTTGCAAAATAAGTATAAAGCTTGTGAGAAACAGATAATGATATCGTCAATAATGTTAAATCAGTTATCGTCAATAAGTTTTATTTTTAGAATAAATAGACTCCAAGTTTTGTATTATAATTTAGCAGGAATCTACAATTTAGATTCTAATTTAGATCAGGATTTACTTAATATTTTTTTAATCCTGATGGCTTTAATAAAATTTAAGATTCTTAAATTTTATTAAATACATTCACTTTGTAAAATTTTTATTAGTAAACCTAAAATTTCAAAATATCTCTATTTTTCATTCAAATTAATATTATACTGATACAATGCTCTCATAACATACGTAATATACATTAAGAATTTTTTTAGAGTAAATTTAAATGCATTTATTAATGTAAGTATATTTCTAATACTTTCCTCTTATAATTTATTTTTCAGTCATGTTTAATTTTATTCATTTTCCTGAATAAATATATACACATCACTGAAAATTTCTAATTTTTATATAATAACCCCAATATATATTTTTTAAAAAATACAGTTCAGTAAATGAAATCTAAATTGATAACATTAATTTTTTTCCATAATTTAAAACTAATATAATAAATTAAAAATTTATTTAATTGAAGTTAATTGGAACTATAATTGATAAAATATATATAACTATAACAATGAACTATTTATACTATTTCTTGATGAGTTTACTGCATATTAATCAGAAAATATTGCAAAATATATCAAGATAATTTTTTCAAAAAAGTAGGTTACATTTGAAAAGAATTAAAAAAGTTTTTGAAATAAACATTTTAATCTCCTTTCTAACATATTTATATATGTAATATAACTAATTTTTTATATTATTATTAATCTTATTTAAGTATAAAAAATAATCAACTGTTAGAAATAAGATAATATCATCAACGCTTTGCATCTTTTTAAGCAGTAATGTACAAGCGTTATGAAAGGAATAAGAAAAGCTTTCCAGAAACTTTGAAAAAAAAAAAAAAAAGAAAATAAATTTACATTATTTGAATATAAAACAATATAATGTAGTCCACTTACTGCTGACAGATTAATTAGAAAATAAGGTATGACAAAAAATAACTCATTATTTAGTTTGCATTAATAAAAGTAAGTATATTTTTCACATGTTACAATCAATAGTTTCAAAATTTACAAACTAATAAAAAAAAGCAATTTATTGTTAGATAAGCTTTTTACGATACTTAATTTTACTGACCTGTACAGTAGCTTTTGGTAACCAAGAGATGCAAATAAATAATTTCTCTTTTATGTTGAGATTTACTCCATAAGTTACAATGGCAGTCATGATTATCCGAAATATTAGACTACAGAAAACAGCTAATGTTGCATATCCTACAAAATCATAATCATAAATCAAACAAAATTACTTAAGAAAGTTTAACCAAAATTGGTTGTTAAATTTCTAAATCAATAATTCATAAAAAAAATTAAAACCTGCTTACCTGCAGTTTCTTTTAAACTTTTTACTGTAACTTCAGCACCAATTAATGAAAACAAAAATGGCTCTATTATAAGCCATATTATAAATAAAACAGAATTGACACCTTTCTGAAAAATATTAGAATCTCATTAGAATAAATTTTTTTAACTACAAAAAAATATAATTCAAAACAATTTAGAAATTAATTGAATTATTCTTTCTATCTTTCACCATAAGTGAATAATACTTTATGTACTGAAATTTCCCCTCTTGTAATTAAGGCCCATCAAAACCTATATTTTAACAACCATACTAATTTCAAATGCAATTTGTTTACATAGTTGTTGAGAGAGTTCTTAGCACACATTTTGACCCAGTTTGTCCTATTCTGGTCTTTGAATCATAAAACCCAACAAACCAACCAGCATTCATTCACAAGGAACATTATGTTTACATTGCTTCAAATGACAAAGCAAAAATTTAAGTACAATGAAATGAGATGTAATGTGATACGAGATCACCTTTTTTTTTTTTTAAATTGTTCACATAATTTTAGTTTCTTACAAAAGGAGATTTTTTTTATAGTATGCTATATTAAAGTAGTTAATATTATATAATGTACAATTTTTTTTAAATATGTACTATACTCAAACTTGATTTATTGATTATAAGCTTATATAAAATATGTTCCTATTTTACCAAGATTTAAAATTACTTAGAATATGAACAAATGCAAATGCGATAATCTTGAATCTTATTTAAGATTCACTGAAATGGAGCAAAAATAAACCTTTAATTAAAAATGCGTTATGGAAAATAAATAATTAATATAAAAATTGTAGATTTTAAAATTTAAAAAATGAATAAATACGAGTGTAATAACCAATTAGTATTTACTTAATTGCAACAAGAAAATAATCCAAAAAAAAATGCCATGAAAAATAAAAACTAAATAGGAGAATGAATGCTGGTTAGCAAGAGAATTTTAGAGAATTGTACAAAATGACTGATTGCCCATGACTTGTACCAATCATTCATAAAAAAACTTATTGACCTAGACAAATAAAATACGTTTTTGTATAAATATTGAACTGTTAACTAAATCACATTAAAATAGATCTGTATGAAATCATGGAGCAATACTGCAAAAGCCTGAGAAATTTTAGGAGCAAATATTTACATTTACATATTAGTATCTGTGCACATTATGTTGACCTTAAGATCATTTAATAAACATAAGAATTGTAGATTATATATGCTTAAACATAAAATCAAACAGATTATACTAACTAATTGTAAATATTTAAACCAAAAAATAAATTATTCAAGATTTAGTGCAAATTTCTCCAACAAAATAAATATAAAAATTAAAGTAACAAATTGGATAAAACAAATGGAAATCATGTTTTTAGAATGGGAATAATCAAAGTAGGAGCTTGTTTTTATTTGAAGATACATTTGTTTAACCTAATTTGGTTTCGTTTGTCACTCTATTTTTCATAAGCATTTTTTACAACCTTTACATTTTCACGCTATCTTTTACAAGCACTTTTCACAATACTATATTATTAATTTGATACTCAGCTGTAATAATTTTGCATAAGTTGAAAACATCAAAAAATTTTGAAACATGTGGAATAAGTGTATGATTTGGACAATTAGCTATTAGCATAGAGATCTGAGAAAAACTTTCATAACTGAAAGAACAAATACAGATATACAAGAAAAAAATGCTTAAAAACTTGTCCTGCATTTTATATAGAAAACAATAACCATCTTACTCTTTCAGCAGATTTAGCTCTTCCCAATATGCTTAGTAAAAACAACTAATTTTATGGAGAAAAAGTTTATTTATTTTATACCTAAAACTTTGAATATACCAAATATTCACTATGAAATTTCATTATAAATATTGGATTTAAAGTATTGAGTTCAAATACAATGAATTTTGATTTTGCTACAGGCCTCACTTACCTTTAATTTTTTTTTTTTGGAAGTGAAAAATTTCTATTAAAAATCTGAAAACAAGTAAGACAGATGCAAAACAAAATTCATTTCATTTTTTGCTATGAAGTTAAAAAAAAAAAATGAAGAAAGGCATTATCACATAATTAATAGAAAACACATGTAGTAAAAAATGCAAAACTTAATTTTTTTATATTTATAATCAAAATAAATCAATAAATATAATTTACAAACATAAATGTAAAAATGAAAGAAAATATAACTATTTTCTTTTATTTAAAATTCAAGTGTTTTAAAGAAAATAATCATTCATTACAAGCTTCCATTTTTAATAGTATTAAAAATATTTGCATATTTAATATACCAATTGCTCTGGATCTTTACGCCATTTTACAGCAGCTACAAATGCTAGTGAAATGCAAGCTAAAGGACCAGCACCTGGAATATGATATTTTCTGCTCAGAAACATCGCAGCCATAGATCCAAGTGATATAAGTAAAACATTGTAATAAATCAACATGCCCTGAAAGTTGAACAATAATTAAAATTTTTCACAATTCGCCTTTATATGGTAAAATTTGCAATAAATAAAATTAAATCTACTATTACAGCTCGCATAATTGTACAAGTATCCATTACGAAGAATGTTATAAAAAGTGATTTTTCCTTCTATTTTTTTAGATATTTAAATACTGATTTGATTTTTAGTAATTATAATTTCAGGATTCTAAATATATACATATTTGGTAAATAAAGATCATGAAGATTTAAATTTGACATCCCTTGAAGGTATTTTACTTGACATACAGAAATAATATAAAAAATCCTATGCAAAATAATTTCAATAGACCATCCACATAGTTTCTGAACTCTCAGAATAATTTTTGTTAAGATCCACATTTATACAATAATCTTATTTATCTAATAATAGTACCATGTAATAATTGTTAAAAACACCTGAAAAACCAAGGCATTCTGACATTTATTCAAATTATTCGATAATCAAAGGCAGCCTTTATATATTTCACTTCAAAATTTAATTTTTTCCATGTTTTAACTAGAAACATGAAACAATTTTGCATGCTTAAAATTTTAATTTAACAATTTGAAATCATTTAAAATAAATAACATTAATTAAATTTAGAACTGTGAAATATTTGTTACAGATATTGTTAATTTTTACAATTAAATTTTGCAAAATAAAAATAGAAGGAATTTTTTGTACTTATTAAGCTTGACTTAAAACAGAATATGAATTTAAATTTGAGCAACAAAAAGTAAAATAGAGATATATATGAAATAAGTATGAGTATGTATATATGTACTATGCTCATTTTATTTATATAAATATTTCAACTCATCAATTGAATTTAGAACCACATCAGTCTAAGCTTGATATCAAAGAATGATAATCAGAATGAACATTAAAATATGAAACAATTCTTGTCTTGTCTGAAAATATGACTGGTGTTTCAAAATAACTGTAGTAATAAGACACAGCTAAGTTCACACAATAATGATATGCTTTATGCAAAAAACAATATTAAAGATTTCCAGCACAATTTAATTTGTTGCAGCATAAATCAGTGATAATAGCAAATGAAATTATGACCTGCTTTTCTTTTCCACAAAAGATATAGATATAAGAACCCTGCATCACATTGTGAACAGATATGAATAGGAGAGAGAGAAATTATTAATATAAAACTCAAATAATAGTAAGTTATTCAATATTGTAGCAAGTAAACTTCTAGATTTCTTTCCTCAGAAATGCAATTCACATTTAATAATATACTCAATTTTATGACTTCAAGCAGCAATTTTTGTTTGCATAGTTTTATTAAATTTTCTTAACACTGTATATTGTGATTTTTCTACAACTTTCTAATTCAAATGACTGAAAAAAAAAAAAAAAACTAAATAACGAATATGTAGAAGATATTAAAACTTTACATATTTGTGGACCTTATGGAAGGATAAACATAAATCTTATCTTTAAATAATTTTTTGCTTTCAAATATGATAATATTAACAAAACATTTCAAGCAACTATAAAAAATAGGAACTTAAAATTTAAGATAGAATAAAGATTCTTTCCAGGAAAATAATAATACCTAATACATTATAAAATCTGTTATTAAACAAACTACATTAGTAAATAATTAAGGAAAATTATTTAACTTCCCTATTAACTGAAAACATTTGTTTAAAATTTTAAAAATATCATGTATTATAAGTTAAAAAGCAACATTTCATTAGATTAAAATTATGCATTTTGTTTCTGTTTTAGTACTGTGTACATAATTAGACATACTATCTCATTCAATTGGTAAAAACTTTAGATGTTAAAAATAAATTAATAATACATGGTTTGCACATTCATTACCTTAGATGTATTTCTACTAGGAAAATGCCAAAATATAACACCAAATACAGCCCCGAAAGCAAATCCCACCAAAGGTTCTAAGGGTCCTTTTGTGATTATCCATACCAAATTTCCTGGAAATGAATTAATGAATTTACCATTTTTTATAATATTATTGTAAGATTTAGAAAAATTCCAACTAATCTAACATAATAAATATCTGTGCATGCAGTTTCCTTTACAAAAGTATTATATATATATATATATATATATATATATATATATATATATATATAT
>JAPDSC010008631.1:0-11723 GCA_026290005.1 Latrodectus geometricus | reverse complement strand
TATATATATATATATATATATATATATATATATATATATATATATATATATATATATATTGCATGCATGCTACTTTTTGGTCAAATAAAAAAACTATTTCCCCACTCTCTTTCAGTGATAGTTTGAAACAATGATGCCGATATTATTTATATTATAATTGCAAATACCTAAAAAATATGTAGTTAATTATGTAATTAATGAAGATAACGAATATTAACATTCATTACTCATACATTGGCATACTTGATAAAAGTATGCATATATACATTAACATACATGAGATAGAAATATTTTCATTTATTGATTAATTTATATTAGATATTTTATGCATTTATAAATTGCATGCATAAATTATATTTTCATTGCATTTTAAAATTATCCAAGAGCCTAGCCTAGGGTCTAGTTCCAGCCTGTTTAGTGGTTAGCGTATCTGACTACAGATGGGGAAATCCTGGGTTTGAATCCCGGCTCGGGAATGGATGTATTTTCTCTTCCTCTGTGTTTCTTGTCCTTTCCTCTGATGATGGATGAATGTGGCCCACCCTATAAACGGGTTTGTGATGGTGTGACGTGGGCAGTGCTACTCCCCTCAGTGACTTGGTACACAGATGCCCACCAGGTAACGATTTTCTTTATATTTAAAAGGCAAAAAAATTGTAGCTAAAATTCTAATTTGTATTTCTACAAGTTTTGTAAAGGACTTTTGTAAATATATGTAATTGTGTGTTCACAGTATTCACAAAAACATTAAAGACATTAGAACATAACTAATATAATAAATGTTTGTGTGAGTAGATTAAAAATATAATAATTTAAAAAAAACTTAAATTAATGATCTTTTCTTTTATTACCTCTAAAAATTAAAAAAAATGTTTTGAAAACATTTAATTTATTAGAAGTAAATCACTGATTATAGTAGAAACCTTGAGTAAATAAAATTAAAATGTTCAAGATTTCAAATACATTCAGTATTTTTTTTATTGCTTCATAGAAATGATTCAATGAAATTTTTTTTAGCAATTTATATAATAATTTTAAATAAAATTAAAGTATCCATTTACAAATTAAACACAAAATTAGAGAGAACAACTCTATAAAAAATCAATTAATTCACATACTTCTTATAATCAGCAATTCATTAATTATATAATGGGTAAAACCTATTTTTATAACTTAATCAAAACTTGAAATCAAATTTGTTAAAAAAGCTTATTTATGAATTAATTTTAATTACTTTAAAACTTTAAGTACCTTGTGAAAATGCAATGCTGAAACACACAGTAAATCCTGAAATAGCAAGAATATCATCCAGTGATGTCGCTGCAATTATCATAGTTGGTATTCCTTTCTCAGTGCCATATTTCTTCTTTTCTAAGTACAATATAGGTGGAAGAACTACTGCTGGTGAAACAGCTGAAATAATAAATCTGAAAAAGAATAATATTTAGTAATTAAAGGAACACTTGTTTGTATAAAACATTAATGTTTAAAATTTTATAACTATACACTTATATACAGTTAAATAATTTTACAATTTTGTATATGATACTTAAAATTAATTAAAAGGGCAGGTTATTGGAAAAATTTTATTTCTAATCAAATTAAGAAATACAATTCATACGAATACCACAACAAAAAAATTTCTAGAAAAATCTAATTTTAAAATAACAAGACAAAAATCAGAAAATTTCAAAAATATAAATCTTTATAATTTAAAGTAAAAAAAATAATCATAAAATATTAAAAATAAAAGTGAAAAGATTTCGAAGTCTAAAAATTCAAAATAAAAAGGTGTAATTTAGTAGTTAGCATTAATTTAGATTAAATAAATGTATAAGTGAAACTATAAAATTTGAAATTAAACTTACCCAAGCATGAAAGAAAAGATCCATGGCAACCCAAGAATATAATGAGAAAATACAGCCATACATGCAGCTTCTGTCAAACATGGTAAAAATGTTAATCTCATTACAACTAGTTTTAATCTTCTTAGACTTGATCCCTCTAAACCTAAACCAGCTCTAAGAAGTATGTAACAAAGAGCTATTCCTCTACAAAAAAAAGAAAAACATTGAGATTGCTTATGTAATTGCTTCCGAATAATAGCACATTATAAATAAAATCAAAATTGTAAAAATTTCTAAATATATTGTTTTAAATTTTTAATCATAAAGTACTATGTGGACTTAAGTCCTTGAAAACTAGAAAATGACTTAATACATAAGTTCTCAGTTAATCATGCCATGTGATGTGATAATTGTAGGTAAAACAGAAGAAAAATCAATATATATTGAAACTCATTCATTTTAGTGTAATTATACTACATGAATAAGATCTCACAAAGTTTCAACATAACTTTGCCATAAGACTTCATTTGTATAAACTTTGTGTTAAATATTGCACACAAATTGATAATCTTAAAATCTAAAGTAGAATATTTTAACAAGTTATTAATGAAAGACAAAGTGACAGAAATTAAAAAAAGTTCTGGTTGACAACATAGCCTAACAAAATGTGGGAGAAACTGCTAGCATGGCATATCAAGTAATCATGCGTTCACTGCTATATCTACCCCAGAAGATGACAGAATCACATCTATAATTTCTTATAATATTAAAATTGTTGATAAAAACTTTACAAAAATTTATCATGCTCAAGTAGCTGCAAACAAAATATTGCCGAAACCAAATCGTTATTTAAAATGGTAAGAATTAAGACTTACCGCGTGCACGTATATATAAGTGACAATTATCACTTATTACATCTGATTAAAATATTTGGCTGTATTCATAATATACATAGAATGAGAATTTTCTTATTCTGATTATATTATTCTAAAATGAATTTTACAACTGGATTCAATATAATTAGTGCTCCATATGAGTTTTAGTTTTTTTTTAATTAGTGCACAGATAATTGTTTTAAACTCCTAGTATTATAAAAGTTAATGTTTAATTTTCTGGATAATTCAAAACTTTAATATACTATGGTAATATTACAGCAAATGATTGTCTTCCAACAGAATTGTTTAACTTATTTTCAGTACCATCTATTAGACATGTACGAGATTCATTTAATGCTTTCAAATTAAATGAATTTAGCTGACTGACTTGTGTAAAACATTGAGCTGAATTCAATCACAAATTTGTGAGGTGAACTAAACTGACAGGCATGACACTGCCACAGTGGTTGGTTTTAGAATAATTTCATAACCAAGCAAGTAAATTGGAGAATTATTCTTGAAAAGATTTACAAAAGCCAAATAAAAAGTAAGATTTTTTTGCTGGCATTATAATGTTTATTATTGGTATATTATGAGCATAAGAAAAATCAATCTATAATTACATAATATAATAAAATCTGAAAACAATGTAACATCCAAATACTTTTATTTATGTGATAAAATTTTGCCCTTATAATTTATGGATAATAAAATTGCAGTATTTTCATATTTTAATTAATATAAGGACACATTGAGATGTTACCTACATAAATATAAAAATACTATTTTTTAAATATTAAGTTTTATTTAATGAAAAGATACTTTAAATTTTCAACATCTCAGTCATTTTATATTGAATTAATTATTCTCCAACAAGAAGTTTAAGCAAAATCAGTTTAAATATTTGTAATTAATTGTGCAGTCATTTACTTTTATTAAAAACTTAAATCTATTTAAAATCTTATTTAAAACTGAAATCTATTAAATTTATTACTCTCTACATTGTTAATATCTAATTAAAAAGTACTTTCTTCTTAGAATTGTTTGATATTTATCAGGTCCTATCACTTATTTTTTAATACCTTACAACGCAGAATTCTTTCAACAAATTGGAAAACTAATTTCATATGAGTAATTTTTAATTATGTTTTGATAATGTAATTTATTTAATTTGTTTCATTTGAATTTAATAATAATTCTTAAAGTTAATAAAACATGTATAATAATTTTGAATTAAAAATAGAATGTTTACTGATTAAATTTCTATAACAAATATTTTTCAATAAATTGTAATATTAAAATTAAAAAATAAATTATTTTATTGTGTTGAATTAACAAAAGAAATAATTAAGTTCAGTTGTAATCAAGATTAGAAGTAGATTTAGATTTTCAGAAGCTTTGATCTACTGAATACAATGAAATTCTTTACATGCCTATTTGTCTTTTTTTAATGATAAATATTTTGTTACTTTTATATTGAAAATATACAACAGGGAAATATTAAATGAGTGGATCCCTATGATATAACCTGTATCTAAATCCAGCAGTATTCATAACAAAAATTTAATATTTTACCTTAAGGCAGCAGTAGTTTCTTTGGAAATATGATGATAATAAGGAAATACATCCAAATTTCGAAAAAGAAATCCAATAATTAGCATTCCTAAAAATACAAACATTTTAAAAATTATTGATGATAAAAGACATTAAAAATTATACTTAAATTACATGTTTTATAATTTTAAGTCAGTTTGCAAATAAAATATAACCAAGTATGATATTTTAAAACTAACAAAGTCACTGTATGTATTTATTCATCCAATACATGTCTATTCTAACACAATAATATAAATTACTTTTTTTAAACACTAATCAGAATATTTGTAAGATTAATATTTAGAAATAAAAATTTAATATAATTGATGTTAACACAAAATCCATAATTTGTATCTGATATAATATAGCTTGTAAATATTCCATGTTCTCTTAATAGCAACTTTTGTGAATAAAAATCTGTTAATACTATTTTTAAGCTATTTTTTACTTAAAATATATTATATTTTAAGTAATCTATATTTTTAAGCTATATTTTACTTAAAATTATAGTAAAGCAAAAATTGTAATGCTTTTAACTTTCAATATTTTATAGAAGTGTATTTAATCAAAAAAAATTGTGAAGTCAATATGTAACTAATAAATATAATCTAAATTGCTGATAAAAAGAGATGAAAATAAGTTAGCATCATTTTTCTAGCAAAATATTTTGCACAAGATTCTTTTCATGTCAATGCTAAAAAAATATATTCTTTAGTGAAATATTTAATTTCATAATTAAAGAAAATGATTATTTACAAACCTACAAGTGATGGTATTTTAGTTATTGCAAGAATTTTCCCAAACACAAAAGATACTAAGGTTAAAACAGATACAGCAAATATTTCAGATCCTGGCAACACTTTTTCATTTAAAATGCCAAATAATGTAGCACATAAGAGAAGAAAAACTAGACATTGAGTAATGCATCGATTAAGTTGCTTCTTGGTAGGAAAAATGAACTTTTTAATGCACTTCCATCTATTTTTCTTTGTTTCATCTATAAATAAAAATAAATTTCACATATTAAATATTAATTTAAATATATTTTGAATATTTTTACATAAAACAGAAATTCAGTAAATAAACAAGTTGTACAATGCAAGATTAAATTGAGCACATATAAATAAAATGCCATGATGCTAATATCTTTAAAATAAATATTTATGCATGTCTCTAGACACAACATTAAAGTAAGCAATACAAACCACTGAAAGCTTAAAATTCAGTATTGCTATTAAGTTAAAAATTTATGAGAATTACAAAAATTTATCAATATAATAAAGTTTTAAATAACAATTTAATCTATACATGAAAATTAAAACTTTTGAAAATCATTTTTATATATAAAGCTGCTTTTTTATATCAGAAAGCTATATTGAGAATTTTAGTAAAACTGATCAATCAATATAAATATTAAAACCCATGCAATTTCAAGATGAAATTAATATTAAATATATGAACGAAATTATTTGATATCAATTGACTTTTTAGTAATACGTTGTGATTATTATAATTATTATATTTTTGAATTTAATTTAAAAAATTATTATATTATATAATAGGATATAAGATACTGTATGTAATATGTATGTAAAAAAATATCTTATTAATTACATATTATGGGAAATCAACTTAATTAAAGCCAAAGAACATTTTTATCCTATATGTTTCTTAAAATATTTAAGATTTAACAAAAATGGTTACTCTTTCCTACAAAATAGTAAAAACATTAAATCTCTTGAAAACAGAATTTTTTTAATCATTACAACGATGTTTTTCGATTTTAAATTCAATTTCAATAATAATGTTTCAGAATTTTCAATAAAACTTAAAAATATAAATGGAGTAACATTACAGGTGAGATGATAAATATAATGGAAGGAAGCGTTCAAAGTGTAAGTTAAAGCATAATTCAAAAGACTGCATATAAATAAGTTTTAAAACATCTTTCCAGATTAATTTTTTTATTTAAAACAATTTTTTGGGATTATAGAAAACAAGAAAAACTGAGGAAAATTTTTAACAATGAACATTCTTAAAATGCTTATGATTATTTATTTATTTGTTTATTAATAAATTAATTTATTTTTGCTAGATATATAATTTTGTAACCTGTCAAAACACCTCTTTTCATAATACAAAATTTCTTCTTGATTATAAGGCATTTACTACTATTACTATTTACTACATTTTTAGAAAAAGAAGCAATGTATATAACATGTCTAATAAATAAATTTTAATTGAATATATAGTGCATAAGAAATTATTAATGAGCTAATCATATAGCTAAATTCAAAAATTAATCTGAGTTTTATATCTTAATCTACAATTAATATACAATGTTTGAAAATTATGTATTACTATTTAAATTGTAAGCATAGTATAACTTTAATCAATAGTACATGCATAATATAATGAATAGTAGAAAATAGGGGAAAACATTTCCTAGGCAAACCAGTATTTACAATGCCAAAAAGCAGAGAAAGAATATAAATGCTGAAATCATGACTTCATAGAAGCATCATTTTTCCATTATTTAAACTGTATATTACAATTATATTCTTCAAAGAAATATAGTACATTCTAATAGAACTGAGAATAGGATTTTTTGATCATTATGTTCCATTTTAAGAAACTGGAAATGTTGACTAACCCAAAGCATAATCATTAAGGAATTGTCTAATAAATTCAGTAATATTGATATTGATTAATCCATTCTTATAACTCATTCAAACATTAGGCTGATAAAGACAGTTTATTTTGACAGGACCAAGGACACCCATTAATCAAATATGGTCCATACTGTCAAATATGATGGATAACTGGTCACTATCTATAGCAAATTGTATGTATTCTATTGTCCTCCTGACATCTATATCGCAGGCAGTTGAACATAAAATATGGATGTAAATTATTGACAAATTTGAATTCATTTTGAAGTACGATACTAGACATCTTTTAGTGCGGGAGAAAGAAGCCTAGAAAATAACTTCACATTGCTTTGAAAAATATCTTATAACAGAAGAAATGGGTTGATTTAATAGTCTGAAATCAGCATAAATAGATGTATAAACCTTTATATAATTTAAAACTATAATGCGAGAATCCGAAAGCATGCAGTTTTATGTCATACTTTAAATAGCAGTCATTAATGATACCTTTCTTTTAATTTATGATAATGCCAAATTTCATACAGCTTGTCCAGTGGAGAATATGCATGAAGCTGAAACAATACAGAATATTATTCTAATCCATTTAAGGATTTAATATACTTAGCTCTTGCTGAGACAAGAGCTTTAGCTCTTGCTGAGACTAAAGCTCCCAAAATTGTATTCATAATCTCACTACATCCATGCAAAGTAAGAATGCATTATTCCTAATATTTTGATAGGAACACATGCATTATTATTGATCTATGTGAAACATTCAAAGTAAACCATTTCTTTACATTCATATGTAACTTAATTATAGACAAGAAACATTTTTCTATTGTAACACATAATAAAGTTTTCATGAACTTTTTACCTACTTTTTTTCAACTTTATATTTTATGATAAGTGTACTTTTCCATATGATCATGGATTTTTGTGCAATGCTTTTTCATCACTTTTTCCTTAGTTCTATTTCCTTCAATGGTGTATGTTACACATATTCTAAATATATTTAAACTATTATTGAAAAAAATTTCAAATGATATGAAATTTCATTTACTTTAATAATTTTTCAATAATTTAAAATTATTTTGGAGACAGAAGATGAGTTCTGATATTTGTGTACAATTAAAAACTCACTTGAATAGTAAGTATATAAAGATATATAAAATTAACTGTATGAGATAAATTTGATTTTGAAGACTCAACCTAGTAATTTCAAAACAACTCAAAAAATATCTCTTTCATAAAAAAAATATTTTTTATAGAATTTTAAAATTACTTAATAAAAAAAATACAATTTCCTTATAAGACATAATAATAATAATTGATGTGAGTAAAGATTTTATTTCATGAATATAAAAGCTTATACATTTTTTAATATAAAAGCTTAATATATTTTTTTTGTATAAATGCAGATATTTGAAAATATTTATATAAGAAAGGTAATAATTAAGAAATGGAAAAATTAAAGAACTTAAGATATATTTCATAAGCTTTTATTTCAAAAAAAAAAAAAAAACTTAAGCAAACATATTGAAAAAAAAAGCATAAATATTGCTATATTTTATATCATCCTGTCAATAATGAACTAAAGTTTTAATAAATTAATAAAGTTTTCACTCTTATATTTACCCTCAAATTTCAAGAATACATTATCATCACTACTTTGTATGACTGAAATTTCCATTCTTTCTTTTCTTTAGCTATAAAAGAAAAAAAAAAAAAAAAGATGCACTTTCATTATATCTTCTGAAGTAAATATACTTGTTTATTTTTGTTTCAACTTGCAGTATTAATTGTTTTAAGCAATATCTTTGAATTATAATTAAATAGAAAAAATTCACATGCAAAATATTAAAGATATAAGGAACTTAACTAATTTTTTTCTAATATTTTAATGTGATATATTTAGGATAATGAGAATGAATAGTGATCATATAGAAACACAAGTAAAAGATAATGACCACTTAGTTGAATTATGTGAATATATTTTTCAAACACAGGAAGCTTAATATTTTAAGCTACTGATTACCAAAGCTTGCTTCAAGTCAATTTGCACTAGGTATTCAGAATATAATTTCTTGTTATTTGTATATTACCTATAGATAATTAGGGTTTTTTTTTTTGTATTAGGAAAGATAATACTAAAGGAGAGTAACAAGGGTATTTATCAACATGTATTGAGTAGATGAATTGGCTACAACTATATGAGACAAATTAGGATATAAAAGATATAATTCATTGGCAAAGATTTATGCATGAGGGCATTGCACATCATTGAGTCTAACAAGAAATTGTAGCCAATGGATCAAGGCATTTTCAACTTTGGCATTTATGATGATGGATTTTGGCAGTATTATTGTCTCATAAATTAAAAAACATTGTGTAGGAATAAGTTTACTGTCACATCTAATGTTTATATGACAAGCAGCACAAATATTTTAATTTTGAAGTTTATTTTGGGAATTATTCTTAAACAGTAATAACCCTTAACACCAAGCCAAAGGAAGTAATTCCTTCGCTTCATCTATAGCAGTTTAGCAGCAAGTAGCTAGATACTAGATGATTGATTCACTGAGGACCACAGTACTCCATCACTTCAAAGAGTTGACATGCAAAGGCAACAAAAGATTTTGACTAACCATGGAAAACAAGAATCAAACAAAATCATAGCAGCTACTCATAGACAGCACACTTTTTTGATGTCAAAAGACAGGAGGGATAAGAAAATGCAGAAGAAAAACAAATAAACAGAGAATAATGATCCCTGGGTGTGCTTGGGGATAGGATATTTCTATTTGGGTGAAAGTGAGTCCTGGGAAGGCATAACTGTAAACTTAGTTCCATACTGTCATAAACTAATTTTTACTACACATTATGCAAAAATAAAATTCCATAATACATAATATTCAGACTTAAAGTTTGATTTTAATCATTAACACAATAATTATTAAACTGTGTGATGCTTTCATGATTTTGTTGTTTCCAGGATAGTTAAATAAGGCAAAATGCATTATATCTACACAAATACAAATATGCCCAATAAGATATTAACACATGCATTCATTTAGACTTTTTTCCACATATTTTAAATATATATATAATTTACATTGATTTACATCATATAGGTAATCAGAGCAACCAACTTTTCTTCATTCTCCAACATGACTCATCCAACCTATCTCTGTGTCTTTACCCCTGGCAGATAACAAAATCAAAAGATTTAGTTCCCCTTAACAGTCTGATTTTCACAAACAGTAAATTTGTTTCTCTCAAAAGTACTTAATTTTTTAATTAAATCTGACAAAATCTACGTCGTGATATGAAATATAAAATCTCAAAGAGAAATTGCTAAATATTAAAAAAAAAAAAAAAAATTACAGATTTTATATTTTTAAATCTTAGAAAATGGTAGACCCATTAATTAGCTTTTCAAATTATTATTTAGCTTCACTCGTATAACATCATAGTTTCTCTATGCAAAATAAGTTAATATAAGAAAATATATTTAAATATATAAACTATTATTCATCTTAATTTTTAAAAACTAAAGAATGTCCAATAAAATGGAAAACATCTCTTAAAAAAAATAAAAAAACAAGTTTCACTATATATTATAAACTCAAAATATACTAACAATTATAAACATTTAATTAACTTCATTTGTAAATTATTAGAATACAAACTTGAAAAAATAATTAGTATAGAAAACCAAAATATTACTAAATAATTTATCCTAATAACTTGTGCAAAATGCGAAAAGATCTCGGTGCACATACCAGTAAAAAAACCCAGAATTTTGAAAAATTGATTATTTTTTTAAAAAAAAACTATTCATTTTCTTATTTATGTATGAAATTGATAAGTTCCGTTCTTAAACAAAAATTTCCTAAAAACACGTATCATCAAATTAATAATCTCCGATTATACTAGAGATAGATATACAGTAATTATTTAACTATAAATATACATACATCACTTTTCCAAGCTCTCATATAGGTCAAGATTAAAAATAATTTTTACGTAATATTTTTCACATAAGAGAGTTGCGAATCTATTTATTACAATATTTAGTGATATATGAAATGAATATCATTTAAACAAGAGTGAAAATTTCCACTTCACGCCCAAGTATCCAAATAAATTGAACAGGTAAGTATGGGCACATCGGATGGAAACCTGAGACGTTTTCATCTTCCTCATCTTTTATTAATCGAAAACTAAGACAGTATAGCTTAATAGCAGAAGGTAAATATTTATAACTGAATCAAAGATAGTGAGCGAATCACTATTTCTTATGAGATTCCTTTTCGTACTGAAATAATTTACTTAAAATAATTTATGCTCATTTATTAAAAAAAATTTATTAAAAAATGAGCCTCTGTTTATTATAATTTTAAGATATTTGTTATATCATCATTACTCTCAGCTAATATGTCAGCAAATGTTTAAATGAATAATGCCAGTTTGGATATCGACTCGTCATTTGAAAAATATCTGTGGTTGACAACATATCATCGTATTGTGTGAATTCTGTATTCGCCTCAACTTGGAAGTGTGGAATTAGAAAACATTGCAATTTCGTCTGCACCAAGGGCGCTGACATTTTCCAGTATTTTACTAATTTACTGTGTTAGCATAATTAGTATACACATGCGATATAGTTTATTGACATTTTTATTTACTGTATACAATATTTAAAGAATTTTCCCAATTTCATCTTTAGATTTTACTGCATCATCTGAAAAAAA
>JAPDSC010008625.1:0-15089 GCA_026290005.1 Latrodectus geometricus | reverse complement strand
CATATTTCTGAAATCTTTATTGAAGTAAGTGCATCTTATACTAACATTACATTAATAAAAAGAAAATAATTATCTGAAAAAATGCTGTGACTATTAGAGAATCTCGCTTATAAATCACTTAAGAAGCAATGTATATAAACATCAAATTTGAATATTTGATATTTATACATCAAGAATTAAATTATTATCAGGTTACTCTTCACAAACATATTAATAATTGTGATAATTTGATGGCAATGTGTCAATGTGAATAGTTTACAACTTAAGGTTTCATATTAGACTCTATTAAACATTCCTTGTTTATTTCCACGTCTGAAAAATGTTCATAGTAACCAAATAATTTATAAGTATATTCAGAAAGCAGAAACCTCAAATAACAGAGGCTTCGACAGAAAATGTGTATTTGACCAATCAAAGAATGAGATGTTACTGCTGAACAAGGAAAATCTTGAAGGATAATTTTGTGAGCTCTACAATCATTTGATGACGGCCAATGGCTGAGTGGTTAGTATTCTTGACTCCTGGGCTATTTGTCCGGTTCAAATCCCGGTTTGGGCATAGACGTTTTGTTTCTCTCGCTCTCTGTATCTTTGTACTTTTTTCTTCTGAGATGATGGATGAATGTGGCCCGCCTTGTAAACTGGTTTGTGGTGGTGTGATGTAGCAATGCTACTCGCCTTCGTGACTTGGTTCACAGGTGTATACCTAAATGAGTAGCAGTTTCCGGCCTTGTTATGGGTGACGGGTCAATCACACAGTACCCCGCCATTAGAAAAGTAAATCAAATTTATCTTCTTATAAATAAGCATATAATAGAACACTTTTTGAACAGAATTTGGCATCACAAGATTAGGAATTGATGGCTAAATCTGTAAAAGTAGCCCTACAAATAATACCTGAAATATTCAAAATAATTAATTTGATATTGAGTGTACTGGAATCATATGATTCAAATTAATTGGTTTAATCCTTAGAAACATAAATTTAGTACACACTGTACTAATTATTTTGTGATTGAACATTTAAGAATATGTTTTACTTTTGAAAATATAACAAACCTCTACTGACTACATACTTTATTTCCCTTGAATGTTAATATCTTAAATGCCTTTTTAAGATAAAAGGAAATGAATTATTGTTGCATATAGCATGCTCAAAAAAGTTTGCAAAGTTTTTGAGAACGAAACAGAAAAAATTCCATATTTTTAGAGAAGAATACTACATTTTCTACAGGGTAAATACATATCCTTTGTTTAATTCTATGTCCTTATGTTAATACCTCAGTTATGCACTACCATTTATTAAATTGAAGCTCTAATTAATACATCTATCAAAATATACTAATATAATTAGCTTAATTCAGAATATTATTCATAAGCTAAAATCTAAAACATTATTTCAAATATGCCACCAAACGTAGGAACAGAATAATAAATTCATGCAGTTTCAATTTGATTATAGAAGATTAAAAATAAATATCTCTTTCAAATTCGAAAGCAATACAGTTGGTTAGCAACAAAGCAGTGTTGAATAATTTATGATTAAACAAGTACATAACATTTTATTTAAGTTAGCTGAAACTGGCATAATTTTAACCTCTATAATCCAAGAAAATGTTAATTTTATTCTAAATGTCTAAATTCCATATTATAAATTGCTATTTCCCAAACAATTTAGGATGAAAGTATAGGAATAATATAAAAATAACTTGGAAAAGAGCATCACGTAATTTCTTACATTAGTGTGGGAAAATATTAAAGACAAAAAAATTAACTGAAGAAGTACTCAATTTATATTCTAATGAGTTTCAGATGTAATTGCATTTATTGATTTATTTATTAGGTTTAGTTAGAGTTCTTATTTAGCTTATTGGTGTGTATCATTTACTGATACATCAGTAAGCTAAATAAGTACTCTAATGAAATCACATCACTTAACAATGAAAAGCAAGCATTTTGCAAGAAAGTGTAATTAAAAATGTTGATTTTGTGATTTTATGCCTATGGCTTATTTTTATAAAATTTGCTGAAATACGGAAAATTAAAGTTTCACATAGCTTATATCTACTATGACTATCACAAATATGTGAGCATAAAATTTCAATTACAATAAATATTTTTTAGTTTCATTGGGAAATAATTTTACTCTTATTTCCTCTTTACCAGATACTAAGTTTGATACATTAAACATTACCATAGTTTCTTTTAATCCTTATCAAAATCACCGAGAGAAATTTTTCACCTGTAAGCCAAATATTTACAGTTATATAATTAGAAAATATTTTGATATACGACATTCAAACAGTATCGTATATGGCCATGAAGAAGTTATTTCTTTTTGCAGCCATCACTTTGCTGTTGGAAACCAACGCAAGTAAGTAACTATATCTTGTAACAAAAATTCTGATTTTAGATTCACCATTATTATAAACAATGTAAAACTAATGAGGCTGAATATAATCATCATTGTCGGTATTGATTATTTAAAAGGTCTTGATTAATAGAGATAAATTGGAAACTAGTTTAAATGGAATAAAAATATTCTCCAAAATAAACTCTCATAAAATACAATTCTGCATTTTTATAAATTTTCCTTAATTCTCCTTTCTCAATGAAATTAGAGAATTATATTCTGTATAGAGATATAAAAGTAAATTTATGATCCGAAAATGGATTTAAATGGATACGCAGAAGCAAGAAATTTAGAAAAACCAAAGCGTTATTCCAGTGACTGTATTTAAATGTTATAAAAATGATTTTATTATAACCAACAAAACAAAGTATAATTTTGTTTGAAAATCTAATAACTTTCTTTTTTAATATAAAATTTAAGATAGCAATAATTTTTAATGACGAAAAATAATTAGATTGGTTTTTAGTCCAATAATAAATATTAAAAAATAAATATAACTAAAAAAATTATTAACGAAACAAATATACCTTTACCTATAAACTATTCACTTTTTGTCAAATTCAATCATTAATATTAAATTTCGCATTTTCACAGCACTTTTCATAAAATTTTAGTTTTATTCAAAATTTTTTTTATCAAAAGAAATTGAATTACAAAAACATAAGGTTTATTTATTTTATTATACTTTTTTATTTAATTCACTATTTTTTTCACCATATTTTTCATTATTGTTTTCAAGCATTTAATTATAATGCGTTTTAGGAACATCAATGCAATAGAGAGTACTAAAAAAGATGAACTACAATCATTTGGTTAAGATAGTTTTTGTGATGCTTATTAGTTGGAGCTTTTTCTTTTAAATTTCTTATTTTCTTAAAAAATTATGGTATAAAATCAACATAATTTTTAGATAAAATTCAAGTTAAAATATATTATAATAATTCATGAAAATAATATTAATCCTCTTAAAGTTTTAATAAAATTATGCATTCCCAACTGTCATCTCATCATGTTTACTAAGTTCAATAAACGTCAGAAATTTCTAAAATTGTTTGTAAAAAATGACATAATGTTTTTACTTTTATAGAAATGCCCCCCATTGCAAGTCACTTATAATATTTATTTGAGTTCTCGTTTCACTGAACTTTGTTTCACAGTTAATATTTCGCCTTTATATTTGTATTCTGTTACCTTGTTAGAAATCTGCTCCGATGCAAAGCATTTAAAATATTGATTTTAAGTAACTGCTTTATGATGAAATTTACATGCTTTAAACAATAGAGAAAGGAGTAAAGGATAATCATGTTTAAGAAACTTATAATTATCCATTAGCTACAGCCAGTGATGTTGACGATTTCCAGTGCCGCATATTATATGAGCATGATGCTTCCAAAGTTGGAGTTGTTACCAGCCCTTTCTATGGAGAAAGACACTATCATAACGGATTGTGGTGCGAATACAGAATACGAGCTCCAGAAGGATACGTAAGAATAAATAATTCTGAAATGTCGATGTATTTTTATTTACTAGTTACTTAATTTGCTTATTAAATATGTATACTCTGTCTAGTGGTCAGCGTGCTTGATGGTGGATAGGGATTTCTTGGTTTGAATCTCGGTTCGGGCATGGATGTACTTTCTCCCTCTCCTGTTTTTGTTCTTTCCTTGTATGAATGGAGTATGAATGGTTGCCTACCCTATACGGATACCTATGGCATGTGTGTACTGAAGAAGTTGGATTCCACACCAATTTATGGTTCAGTTGGAAAAGTGGAGCAGCGCCATACTGCCAGCTTAACCAACACTAGAAAAAAAGGGATAATTTGAAAAAATAAATATATGATTAACAATTTTATTTTTATATCAAGTTGATTGGTTTGGCTTCTAAGCACAACACAAAATTCTAACTGTAACATCATATATTAACTAATATTGTAATCTTAATAAAGGATTTATATGAATTCAATTCTTTCAATTAAAATTTTATGAAAGATTGTATTTTTGATTGAAAAAAAAAGATAATTTGAAAGTAAATATATGATTATCAATTGTATTTTTATATCAAGTTCATTGGTTCGGTTTTTTAAGCACAACACAATGCTCTAATTATAACATCATATATTAATTAATATTATAATCTTAATAAAGGATTTATATCTATATATATAATTTACCTCCAATTCTTTCTTTTAAAATTTTATGAAAGAGTGTATTTTTGATTAATTGATGAAGATAAAAAGTTAGATTGATTGATATGAAAGATTGATTGAACTGTAATATTTTTTTTTCTATTAATTAAAATTTTTTATACTTGCTCATTAAAAGTGATTTATTTTATAATATAAATATCTTCCTTAGAGAATAAAGCTCACATTTCTAGATTTCGACATCGATCCTTCCGATGCCTGCAGACAAGATAAATTAGTTGTTTACAGCAAAGACAAACAGAGTGTCTTGGGTTTGTTTTGTGGATCTGAACTGCCAAAGCCATTGCTGTCAAAGGAAGGAGAGAACGAGATTCGTTTCCTCTTTCAAAGTGATTTCATGGTTTCAGGAAGAGGGTTTAAAGTTCAGTATGAGTCGTCTCCATATTTCAGTAAGTTCGATCTATTTCTACTGAAAACCTATGTTGCTCATGATAATTTTTACAAATTATTTAATATGGTTTATTTGGTTGCTTCTACTTTCTTCAGGAAAAATAAATTTTACAGCGTGCAAACTTGCTTATTTTTCAGACAATGCTACAATTGGGAAATTAAAATCATCTAGATTTAGATAGTAAGCGACTATTATATTGATTACAACCTTTAGAATTAGAATCATGATTCTACATTTTATCTATAAGACTAGTTTAAACATTTGCAATGAAACACTTTACTGATTAGGTTCAAAAAAGGTTTTTTTCTTCATATTTTAACAACTATTCTATTTTTTTATTTTAACAACTAGTCTAATTTTAACACTAGTCTTAAGAATCTCCTTTATGAAATAACTATAGTTTATAAGTTTTTTCTCATGTATTGAATTAACTAAAATGAATTAAATAATATTTATTGAAACATTTGCTGCTCGCAGCTATTGTTTTGAAAGAGAATTTTCCCACAATGCTTAATATGAGACATACATTACATTTAATTAAAAAGATACTTGAATCTGATATTCCATATATAAAAAATACCATATGTATTTAAGAAATACAAATTTTGTATCGAAAAATTTAATGGAGAAATATATAGCATAGACCATGTCGAGACAGATTAAATTTTTCAAGGACAAAAAATTTTGTGGGTGTTTGATAACCTTTCATATTCTAGTCAACATATTTTATTATAAAAGAAAACGCAATGTTTGAATGAATTTTCAAATTATTATAATGTTTTGAAGCAAATAGAACATTTCGATCTCTTAATTGTAAAAATTTATTTCGTGTTTGATTAACCTTTCATATTCTAATAGACATATTTAATTACAGAAAAAACGCAATGTTTAGATCTATTTTGAAATTATTAGAATCTTTTGAAAAATAGAAAGCTTTGATTTCTTAAAAACATCGTCGCTGGAAATCAACTGTTAAAATAAAGTTTTATTAGCATGATAAATATTAATAAATTGATTAAAGTCCTGATTTTGAGTTTCGATATTTTTTTTTTATTTAATTTTTTGATTTTACATTTTCAAATATAAATAAAATTTCGCAATTTTTTTTTTCTTTTTGAAATTTCTGATTTTTTGATTAAAATTTCTGACTTAGTTAATTTTAAAGAAATTAAAAATGCAAGGGAAATATTTTGTTTACTTAAAAGTGAAAATTGTTGAATAATTTATTTATTTCTATGAATACAACACCATAAAATCAATGATTTATCATAAAAATTATAAATTCTTTTATAATTACTCGTATTGCTTTATAAAAAAGTCATTTCCTTAACATTATGTATTAAAAAATAACTTAACTAAATGAGTTGTTGTTGTCGTGAGCCAGTTCGTTGCTCCACTTTTCCAACTGAACCATATTTGGTGTGGAGTCCGACTTCCTCATTACACACATGCCATAGGTACCCGTTTATAGGGTAGGCAACCCTTCATACACAAAGAAAGGACAAAGACAAGAGAGAGAGAGAGAGAAAGTACATCCATGCCCGAGCCAGGATTCGAACCCAGGTCCCATCCATCTGTAGTCAGGTACGCTAACCACTAGACAGGATGGGCGGCAACTAAATAAGTTAATTTAATAAATAAATACGTCAAAGATTGGAAATAATAGAAAGAAAAAAAATTTATGTATGAAATATAAAATAACACCTTTATCTTATTTCATTGATAAATATATTGGAATTGTTTATTGCTATATTTACATGTTTCACGTGTTGATCATTTACCAATCTTATTTAGCCACAGTTTGTGACGCTGGCAAAATAGAATGCGCCAACAGAAACTGTTACACGAGCTCTCAAAAATGTGATGGAGTTGATGACTGTGGTGATGGCACGGATGAAGAAAACTGTGGTAAGAAAAAATTGGTTTATTCTAAATATTTGTGTATTTCATTAAATTGATCTCAAATAATAAATATTTTCATAGTTAAAAACTTTTTGGTAAATATTGCATGGTTTTGAAATTGTAGTTCTTGGATGCAACTCCATATTTTAAGATATATTTATATTCACATGCCGTTAGGACGTCCTATCATAACCGAACCAGAAGTGTGTGGTGTACCAAAGATTAAACCTAAAACCATCTATGAAGAAAATGATCGAATGGTGGGTGGGGAGGAAGCAATTCCAAATAGCTGGCCCTGGCAAGTCTCTTTGCAAAGTACATACAGTGAACCCAATGGTCATTTTTGTGGAGGAACACTCATTAATGAGCAATGGGTGTTAACAGCCACTCACTGTGTTGGCAAGTAAGTGCCTCAAGTAATTTTTAGAAATTAAATTAAATGATTGATTATAATGGACTTTAATAAGAAGTTATTTGAAGACAGCGATATAAAACTTAATTACATTGCTATCTCTTCAGCTATGTAAAGCCAGGAAACATTAAAATTCATTTGGGGGCTCACTACAAATACAAGAAAACTCAATACGAGCAAATTCGTAAGAGTGTGAAAGTGATCGCATATCCAGATTTAGAAGAAGAAAGGGTGAGTAACTTTCTTGTAGTTATTTCAACCAGATATAACATATTTTATCTCAATTGTTACTTTTTAACCTAGATGATGGCATTCTCATAAAAGATAAGCATACCCTCTTGAAGCTATTAGATATAAGATTTTAAATTTGACAGGCATAAGAAATGCTTACTTACCTATATATATAGCGTATAAAAATGCTATCCTTCTGTAAATATAATCAGATTTGGCTGCATCATTACAATGTATTTATAGGGTATTTATTCGAGAGCCCAAAATCATTAAACTCTATAATTTTATCTAAATCATCAACCCGTTTTATAAATTTGTGCAATGGTCTCACAAAGAAGTAAAAATCTGAGTTGGCACTTTTTTTTTCTAAATTTATTTCTTATTTTACCAATGGTGTAATTGAAAAGAATGTCTTCTCTACAAGTATGTCTTTTGTTTTCTCACGCATCAAACGAAAACATTTTTTTCTCTCTCAATCATGATTTTGTCATTTCTTAAATGAACCTGTTAAAAGGATATCAAGTTATTTATAGATAAAACTTCTTTACTTTTTGCATTGTGCTTAACGTTTATCACATGCAGTGTAATAAATTAATATTTTATGCATAATTGCTTGGCTTATAATATTTTAAAATTATGTATCTATGAATACTGCAATCTTCAACGCAATTCGAAAATGTAATATTATAGTCTACAATGAAACTCTAGAGAAGAATTAAATCAAGAGAGAGAGAGAGAGAGTATTAGAAATAATTTTAGAGAGAGTATTTTGTTCAATAAATTACGCGTTTATTTAATTTTCGTATACATGATTAAATAAAATAGTTTTTTAATATATTAAATTATGTAAAATGTGCATAATTATGTAACATTGATTGTATTTTTTTTTACACAATAATAATTGTTCATCTCTTAAAAACAAATTCTATATTCATAAATTGTTTCTTATTAGATCAGAGAGTACACTATAAACCATGACATGACTCTCATCAAAATGAATGCTCCTGTCAAATTCAACAAGGGAATTCAACCAGCTTGCTTACCGAAACTCGGTTGGTTACCTCAACCAGGTTGGCTTTGCTATGCTACAGGTTGGGGCGAAACAAGAGGTAAGTTAGCTCGATATTTCACGGTATTCATTTCAGACATATTTTCAGTCTGGGTTACAATGGTGTCACACTGTTGAAAGTTAAAATAAGAAAAACCAATTTTGTAGTTTTACATTTTATAGATTTATATGTTATGGTGATGTTGGTTGTTTGGGTTATGTGGTGCAAGGCCCAGAAAGGACAAGCTGAGCAAAAAAAAATTTTTTTCAAGGATATTCTACAAAACCCAATCTCAAAGATAAAAAATTAAAACACAAAAATATGTATGTATATAAATTAATTAAAATTTTAATGAATATAAAATCATATATGAGAAAATAGATTGTAACTTATTGATAACCTGCATATTCCATGATTCCTGCCATAGCGAATAAATAAAACTGCTTTAACACCCTTTCTCATATCAGAGAGCGGAACCGATGGTAAAATGTGACCTGATGCAATCTATGCTGCTGCATCCGCTCTCTTATTTCCATCAAGACCTTAGTCGCTTAATGTTATGATGCATGTTTTCGAGTTTTACATTACTTTTCTTATGATTTTAAAATATGTCATTATCTATAAAAATAATGTAAATTATTAAGCATCACATAGTAGTGTAGCAACACATAATGGTGAACAAATATTTTAGATACTTGCTTATTGAACTTTCAAATATTTTGGCTAAAAGATATCCCAAAAGTTGTTTAGTTCAATTACTTTTCTTCAAAAAGGAGGGAAAATTAGGGATATTAACTTTACTTAAATAAAAATATCTGTTTTTATTTGCTTTCACTTTTTAAATCATAAATTTAAACTTTGCATGCGCTAAAACTAAAGAAATGTAAAATATAAGTTTAAATATAACAAAATAAATAAACAGAATTTGAAAAGTTTCTGTATGTTTAGTTTTTTCCCCATAGTCATTTATTTTGCGGGGAAAAGCAAAAAATGTAAGTGAGATAACTAATTTGTGTAACATTTGGTATTAAATCTCAACATTAGGTAACGTTAATTTTGAAAAAAATTGAACCAGGTTACCACGAAACCATTAATATAGGATTAAGATACAGACATGTAAATTTATTTATTTAACATTTATGGATTATATTCCAATATAAAATTTTATATGGAATAGAAAAAAGGAATAGTTTTTTATGTTTTTTTATTCCTTAAATTCGGCTACTATATAACACATTTCCAAATATTACTATATAACACAAAACCAATCTTAATTAAAATTAAGACAGCAAAAATGTCATAACAATAAGGGATGTTAGTTAATAATTTAATAGCAAAATAAATTCTTTTATATTATAATTTCTATATGTCTAAATGAAACGAAAATCATGAATTAACTATTATTTCTTATAGGATCGGGTCATGACGACGTTCTGAAACAAATGGATCAAGTGCTGCAAAATAGAACGAAATGTGCCTTTAATGAGGAAACTCAAATTTGCGGGGAAAAGCCCAAATATTCGCCATGCCACGTAATAATTTTCTTTTCTTTTAATTCATGTTTTTCTTCATATTAGACTTTCTAATACATAATTTTACAAAAACCTTTACAGTAAAATTCTATTCATAATTAAGAATACACAAAAGCATAAAAGTATTTCCAATAGTTTATACATAGTATGCTTTAAAAGGTTTGTCAAATGTTTAAATATTAATATTTTTTAATTTTGCGTTGAAAATGCTTCTTTGGAGAAACATTTATTCAGTTATTAGTAAAAATTCTTAACTTATTATTCATCAGTAATTTTGCCTGTGTTGAGTAGAACTAATAACAACATTAATTACGTCTTAAATTTTCAGTAGCGTTTATATTTTAGAAACAATGAAAAATGATATAGAGTAGTGCATATTTCATTTTCATCTTCACTCTTTTTCTTTACTTAAAAACAAATAATGAAGGTTGTGGGTTCGATTTCCGGCCGACTCAAGACCATCGTTTTCACTAATGGTGATTGGGGCACGTAAAATACGTCGTGGTTGCAATGTGCTCCATGTTTCCATTCAAAATTAATTCCTCTGGGGGTGTTAGGATCCAGCCCTTGGATCTTCTCAGGCGTCCTATCTCTAAATTGATTTAGGTGGTGCTGCCATCTAGGAGCTAAAATCGTACTTTCACCCTGATGAGTGGGCGCTCTGTTCAAAAACAGAAGATGCTCTTTTTGGCTTCATGCGTTCAGTCTTAGGCGTGTGGGCTTGGATAAGCCAAGAGTCATAAGTAAAAACAACAAATAATGAAACTAATAGTTGATGTGCATATACTTTCAAATAATACGTACCATTGTATTGAAGGCATCAATTTAGAAAAATATTTAATTTCTAGGCTATGTTTGTTTATCATTATAATAGATATTTATCTTTCAAATTATATGTAAATTCTAAAATATGTAAATGACAACAGAATGAATAGAATTTCAATTCAGCATGAAAATTGCACATAATATAAAAGTATAATTTAGTAAAGATAACACACACAAGATTTTTTGATGCTTTACAATCATTTTTAGCTAATCAATGGTATCTCGACTGAGATTTTAATGAAAGGTTAAATTTTTTATGAAATGTTTCAGGTGAAAATTAGACTGTATAAATGGAGAAAATTTCGCATCACCCTAAAGGAAAAATCTTTTCAAACACGTTTTTAAATTATTAAATACACTACTCAAAACAATTAAAGGATATTGTAAGTTTTATATAAAATAAAAACATAAGCGAAATTTTTTTTGCCGAAGATGGAAAAAGAGAATCACAAATGCAAATTTTTCTGATTTTCAAACTGGCGAGTGAGTTAATTTTGAGTTCGACGTCAAAAATGTCGCTTCAGCGACAGTGAATGAAATTTGACTTTCAACTGAATAAAAGACAATGAAGACAAGGATGATCGGCATTCAGTGACTGCTTTGTTTCGATGAGTACGATGTCTCAGCGAAGTCGTTTAACCGATTCAGAAGCTTCGAGAGTTGTTGGTAGGTTAGAAGAGGGCCAAACTCAAGCCGAAGTAGCGGAAGTCATTGGAGTGTCACAAAGTGTGATTTCCAGGATCTGGAACCGTTTTTTGGAGACTGGAAATGCAGGCCGAAGATTAGGGCAAAGGTCTCAGACGGGCAACAAAGCCCAACGAAGATCAGTATTTAGTGTTAACGGCTCGGAGACACCGAAATATGAACGCTACTCTTCTCCAACAACACCTTCGCTCGGCAACTGACACCACGGTTTCAACTCAGACTGTCCGAAACCGGCTTTATGGTGTAGGTATGTATGATCGCCGACCGATGTTATGCGTTAAACTAACATCAAGGCATCGTCGCTACCGCAGAGAGTGGCAACAGAGCATGTAAACTGGAGGAGAAATGAATGGAGCAATGTTCTTTTTCTGACGAGTCCCGTTTTTCTGTTCATCCTGATAATAGGATTATTTCGTCTGGAGAGACTGCGGCAGTAGGAATAATCCCGCATTCGTGCAGGCCACATCGTGCTAACCTGGTGGAGGATTTCCTTTTCGAGGAAAGGAATCGTACGAATGGAATGGCCAGCGTGTTCTCCTGACATAAATCCAATAGAGCACGTTTCGGACGCTCTAGGAAGACGAGTTGCTGGCCATCAACCACCCCCACAAACTCTCCAAGAACTGAAAATAGCTCTTCTGGATGAGTGGGACAGAATACCCCAACTCGTGATTAATACCTCATTGTCTCCATGCTTCAAAGGTGTTCAACGTTGCTGGTCGTCTTGTGGAAACCATACCCTCTACTGAAAATGATTTCCTTTGAAGACAACACCTTTTCTTATTCTATTTTTCTCATGTGCACAAATTGTGTTTTTTTCCTTTGGTACACAAATACGCATTAAAATGAATTTTTTTCTGATAAACATATGTAATTTATTCTCATATAACCTACTACGTCTGTCGACCATGTATCAATCAGCTAAAATGTTTCCCAGCCTCAAGATTTACCTAAAACCACAATATCCTTTAATTGTTTTGAGCAGTGTATATTGAAAACATAATAATATATACTTAACATAAACACAAGACAAAATTTGAAAATTCAATAGCAAGAATAAGATAACTTTGAAATACGAAGAAAAGAAGAAAGACATCGGGAATGCCTCATTCTCATTTATATATAGGGGAGGATATGATCTGCAACTAAATTTAAATTTTCTTTTCTGACATGCATGATGGACGTATGTCTAAATTTATCACGTGATTCCGCCGAAGAGTGTCTGTAATAAAGGAAAGTTGTAGAGAATAAAGAAAATTAAAGTAAACAGTATATTAAAAGCAATGTATACAAATCCAAAGTTGAAAAAGTAAACAATAAAACACACTAAAAAGAATGCAAATACCAGCACATCAAAAGTATTGCAAAGTTCTATCTTATTCATCGCATTGATTTTTCAGACTTTGTCTTACTATTCTTCAGATAATATCTTATCTTATTCAGTAAAACATATAAGCGAATCTATTTGCAGCTGGTTAGACTGCCAAATATGTATAAATTTATGCATGTGTGTGAATATATAGTTTAAGAATCTTTAAAATAAATGTTAATTTCTTTTATCAATAGGGTGACAGTGGAGGCCCTTTACAGTGCAAAATTGACGGTAAATTCTACGTTTTTGGTGCCGTTAGTGTCGGCACCACAGACAACATGATGACGGGTATGTGCACAGGACCTGGAGCCATGACAGTTTACGCAAGCGTAGCTCATAAGGTTGAATGGATTAAAATGATCGTCAACAAATTTAGTTAAGATTACTGATCAATAAATTATATATACGCTAACAAAGTCTCATTCATTTTAAGAAATATGTAATACTAAAATACGACATAGTAATGCGACAATTTAATTTTTTCATTTTATTAATTTCAATTTTCATACTAGTAAAATCTAAATAAAAAAATTAAATAAATCGCCAAGATAAGGTAAAATTGTTTCAAAGGAATAAAAATCTTGCAATAAATAATCCAAAGAACATATTATTAACACAATTACTTTCAATAAATGTTTGTACAATTGCACTTTAGGATCTATGAAGCTCTCATTTGATAGATTTAATTAAATAATAAAGTGTTATTCTCTTCTAATCAATTTTCATCATTAATTTCTGAGACTTATTATTTACCATGTACTAAAATACATGTTTTCACATAAATTAAAAAAAATTAAATACAAATTAAGCAAAAATAAACCGAAAAATGGATTTAGGATTGTTGATGCTTGAATTAGTTTGTGAAGTGTTCATTCAATTTAATTCATTATTAATTTATTATTTTTATGTTCATTGGATTGTAAAAATCTTTTGGAAGTAATATTGGAAAGTTTGTCACAAGGCTAAAATTTTAATTATATTAAAAATTTAGCCTTGCAATGAATCTACAATATCAAAATATGATACAAAATAGAATATAAGATGATGACTTAGTCAATAAAGATTAAGATCAAATACGATGTTGTTGTTGTCGTGTGCCAGCCAGGCTGGCAATATGGGGTGCGCTGCTTCACTTTTCCAACTGAACCATATTTGGTGTGGAGTCCGACTTCCTCAGTACACACATGCCATAGATACCCGTTTGTAGGGTAGGCAACCATTCACTCGCACAAAGAAAGGACAAAGACAAGAAAGAGAGAGAGAGAAAGTACATCCATGCCAGAGCCAGGATTCAAACCCAGGTCCCACCCATCTGTAGTCAGGTACGCTAACCACTAGGCAGGTTGGGCGGCATCAAATACGATAAAATCTGAATAAGAATTAGAATTCACTAGTACAAGAATTTCACTTCCTAAATTTTTAAATTTCTAAATTTTTATTCTTAAACTATAGATTGCGCTTTATGTATTCCGTTCCTCAAAATGCATCTGTGGCAGACTTTTTTTTTTTATTTCAACTATAGATATACTTTAAATGACTTAAAAAGACTTCATTTTTAAGTTTCATATAGTTCCAGAAACAAATACAATTTTAATTCAAATAAATAGAAATTTAAAAAAATCTAAGTTTAGCATTTTCTTTTATATGCTGCATAAATTTGAATAATAGAGTTGTTAATTGATCATTTAATTTATTGTTAACTCAGAGGTTTTCAGCTCAGCCAGGAAACGAATTTATTTGTGTTGTACTTAACTGGACTAAACTAAGTTACCCAAAGCATAATTTTCATCTTTGCACGTGGGGTGTATATTGATGCATAATAAGATATATTGAACACATAAAGTTCGAAGCTTATGAAATACGCAATGTATCCTCGAATCTATTGATACAAACTTTCAACTTTTCTATTAATATTCATCACATAAAGTGAATTGTGAAACAATAGAAGTTTCATCATCTGGAGAATATATTTTCAAGTACCTTATGCAGAAGATTTCAAGGTTAATTGCTTCTGAAATAGCTGGAATCCTTCATTCCAAAAATAGGAATTTC
>JAPDSC010008624.1:0-12195 GCA_026290005.1 Latrodectus geometricus | reverse complement strand
GACATTACAACAAAACTAAATGAGGAAGATAAATTTATAAAACAATATTATTTATAGACAAAAGGAATTGAACTAAACATAAAACAGAAATTTTTATTAAAAATTTAAAATATACTAATATACATATATTCAAAATAAAAATAAAAGGCACATTTGGTTTCAAAAGAAGACAAATATAACAAGGCAAGACATGTAGATAAATTTTAATTTTTATAGGATGTTATGTAATATTAAAAAGCCATTATTTACGCAAGATTCAGTTTCGATATAAAATATGAACACAAATAATAAATCATTGATTCTTAAGATATCAGATTCTGAAAAAAATCAATTCGTTTATAGTTTACTAAAATTTAGAAATAATAATAGTATACAATTCAGTATTAAATTATATCTATTAAGCAAATTTACTATGATTATCACATGGTTTTATATGAAATGAATGAGTAAAAAATAAAGAGGACGTTTATGATAGTATAGTTTAAAATTAAACACAAATGTATCTATAGAAGATCTGACACATTTTGTTGTTTAATAATTTATAAAATAATGAAGATATGAGCAAAGCAATATGACATTTATTCAGCTCTCTCTTATCCTTTCAATTTGAGGCTAATTTGATTATTGTTTATCCTCTCCCTCCACCCCTTCATAGGAAAATGGATTGGGCCGAATTTTTAGAGCCGTGCTGGACCTGGTAACACTAAGGTTGAAAGTCCATTTCAAAAAACCATAAAACTTTATGAATACATCCAACCTTTAATGTTATGAATTTAAATCTATCTCACAATCAGTTAATAAATTATATAACATAAAAATGTGTCAAATATTTTATAGAATTTAAACAGAAGTGAAACAAACATCAAGACAAATGTAAAATATTAGGTAACCACATAGAATATGACCGTCGTATTCAATAATTCAACTGATAATCTATGAGAAAATAATGATAAAAATAAAATAGTTCTAAGCACTAACAAAGACAATCATATCATTAACTATATGAATTTATAAAAGCAGTCTTCATTCTGCTCCATATTATTCAAAATTATTATGTTACAGTTTCATACGTGTAAATTTATTTCATATCCCATGTTCAAATATAAATAAACTATATATCAGCGTGTAAAACCATTCTTTTGATTAATTATTAGTATAAATTGTTATTAACAACAACGTTTTAAGACAAACGCAGAATATACAAGAGAAATTGAAGAGGAAAATATATATAATTAACTGTTTCTAATTAGATACAGTCACAGTGATAAATTATTGTAATTTTCCAGAACGAATGATGCATCTTTTATACATTTAAAAGTTACATTTTTAGTAATCAGGAGTTTCCATCGATGTAGCTCTTGCATCCATTAAGAACATAAAAATATCATACTAAGATTTGCAAAATCGATAAAAAATGCGTGAAAACAAAAAAAATGTTAGCAATAATATCACTATTTAAATATGTTGAAATTATATCTGCAAATTCTACAGCAAGAAGATGAATGTGATAGAATCTGGATTATACAATTTAAAACAGATTTTGAAAGCTCTACTTATTATAGTTTATACCATATACTTTTGGTTTGCTATTTTTTTTTTTAATTTTCATATTCTTTAATAAAATGCTGTTGCGATATTGCTTATAATGCAGAATCGATTTAAAAAATTTTCTAGTCATATTTCCTCTAGTGAAATATTTATGCCAATAAGGGCCATTCCTCAGGAAATTGTGGTTCATTTCTTATTAGCAATCTTATACATGCACATTTTATGTAACTTTTAAAAAAAATTTAAAAATTGATTAAAATTTATTTTTAATAAATAAATTAATATGTTTTTTATGCAAAAAAAAAAATAAATAAAAATAAGAGATCAAACTCTGTTTCCCATATATTCAGGTTGTTTTGGGAATTTATTTACAATTACTTTTTAAATAATTTAATGAAGATAGTAACATGTAATACAGAAAACTAAATGTTTATAATAACATATTGTGAATTAAATTTTTTCTTGCACAACATATAACGAGACATGTAAAAGGAAATAACATAAACATTTTAAAATTTCAACATAAAAGTAATTTTGAAGTTAGCAAACTAACGAATATGAAAAATCGATTAATTATTTCATTGAAGCATAAACAAGTGAAATATAAACCATCACAAGTAATTTTGATGAATTTTGTGATTTAATGTACATAATTATGCTTAATTCAAAAGTAGAATTTAATTCAGTACTTTTCTGTTATGGGAACAAGACTAATTGCCAAGTGTTTTTCTAAAGCAAAGTTAATATCACTGACAGTTAAGAATTAAAAGTTTATAAACACTAGTGTAAAAAAAATTATTTTATCTTTTTCTTACAGTTCTACTCATTTATAGTTTACATGTGTAATTTATTGAAGAATAATTGAGCAATTATTCATTATTCATTCATTGAATTTTTATTATTCATTCATTTTTTTTTTATTTTAACTGCATCATAAATATTTTGTTGACTATTTTCATGTTGAGATTTTCCTTCAAATATTAATTATTCAGTGATTATCATCCAGTTCTAATAACAGAAAATTACTTTTCATTCTATGCAAAATGACATAAAGAGTTCAGATTTAATTGGTTGAATATCTGAAACAAAATGAAATAGGAATATATATGAACATTTCGAACTGTTCTTGAATTACTAACATAACTATAATTTTTCAATATTCAGTCTTGTCAAAGTATGAAAGGCAAATAGATTTAAATAAAGTATCTTTAACTACAATGATGAAATAAACACATTCAATGTCATTTAATCCCTAATTAAAGAATGGTTACCATAAATATTGGTAAATAGTTTATTGTTACAGCTTTATATCACTGCGTAAGTTCACAGCTCTATGAATTTGGCATATCAAATACATAGTTATAAATGATTTATTTACAATGAATGAATAGAGTCATCTCATCAAAATGATATGATAATTACAAGAGATATTTTAAGTGATTGATGAATGTTCAATTAAAACAAATAAAATTTAGCAAGAGTTCATAAAAGACGCACTCAAAATTTGTATACAGATGATGCAAAATGTAAAGTATCAGATATGTTAGTAACAATAATTTATTCTTTACTCAGTAAGAGTTAAAGAATAAATTTCACGAGTAAAATTTACTCATCCTCAAATAATTAAAAAAAATTTGATCATTTCTTGAGTGATTAGATAACTCCTAAAATTATCTGAAGGTTGAGGGAATTTTTTTTGCTTTTAAGAAAGTTTCTACTAAAAGTTTCTTTTTTTATTTTCTTGTAGCAAGCCTTTTTTCTCAGGAAACAGTTACTTAATAACAAATGTTCATTTCACAATGAAATACTTATGTGTTTATATACATTTATAACTGCAAAATAAAAACCCTCAAAATGTTTCCCTAACAAAATGGCACATAGACAGATCATGAAAAATCTTGACTTGGAAAAATACGACTAGCCTCGCCTTGGACCTAGTTTATAGTAACTTGTGAGAGTTCAACTCTTATTATTTTGTTTCTATTCCCTAAAACTTAAAATCTTTCAAGTACGAAAACTTTCTTCTGAGTACAAAGGTGTCCTTAAGTTCCTAGTAAGAGTTCCATTGCACTTAATGGTTCCATTACGCTTAATAGTGGCTTCCTTGTGAGGGATTTTGAGAGGTGAATCATTCAAAGGTCTTGAAGCTTTCCATTCAGTATTTGACATGTAAAGGTTGGCATCTGCAGTTCTTGGTGTAAGATGCGGCAAATCGTGGATTTTTTTCTGTTTGAAAAGATACATTCCTATTGCTCCTGATGCCAATCCAACAAGAATTCCACAGAACAGAGCTAAAATCACATGCTCCATGTGTACTCCATCTTCTTCGGTTCCCTGCGCTTCATCTGCCTGGTTACTCACTAAATAGGGAATAAATATATTAATTCACATCATTATCTCAAAAATAAATGTTTACAAATTTTAACTAACAACATACTTCAATTTAAAATAATAACTACAATATTTTTTCCAAATAAAATGTCATGGCGTTTACAAGTTTATAAGCTGAATTTTAAATTTAATGTCTCCACTCATATGATATTTATATACATTTAAAAAATATAGTGAGATTTGAAAATTGATACAAAAAAGTGAAATATGTAGTATGATTAACAATTACTAACTTGTACAAAACTTAAACGTTAGTAATAAAATAAAATTAGGCTTAATCTACCAATAAAATTTAATGTCACATCATGTAAGTAACAAACACACAGATAGTACAATAATTCACAGTATCATATTATATACTTTTCAGTCATTGAAACTCAGTTTTTTGCTAAATATTTTGTTGAAAATTGCTAGAAAACTCACATGAAACACTCCTATTATTTAATAAGCAACATTTGGAGAAACTAATTTCATAAGAATTTTTATTGTGGATACAAAGTTATATTAGCAATGCCATGCATCAATATTTAACACACTGAAATTATTCTTTCTTATTTTTTTTTAAAATGATACTTAAGGAAATTTTATTTTATTAAGGATTTCTAACATTTCAAATATCTGTTATTTATTCCCTTTGGTTTTTCTTCGCTTTTACTGTATCATAAATATTTTAGCAATTACTTTAATCTTTCGAATTTTCAACAAAATACAAGAAATTTGAGGGTACCTGAATCAAATAACATAAAAGTATCACATATCCTTTCACAGCTAATACATAAATCTTATTAAAATGTTTCTCTGCCAAACATTATGATGAAATTTTCTTCAACAATATATTATAGGAAAATATAAGCATAATATTTAATTACCTTATATTGATTACATATTTACTTTTTTTTTTTTTACACAAAAAAAATGTCTAATTATTAATAAAAAATATTATTTAAATTATTTTATTTTGCATTAACAAATCAAATTATTTTCATATATATTTTATTTTTACTTTGCAAAGGAATTAATTAACTAGACAAATTAAATTTCTTGGAAACAAATTATTTTTGAAATCTATTTAAAGCTCTCTAACATGATCTATTACACTGTAAAAATTATTTAAAAATCAAGTAAAGTGTTGTTTCAACTTGATTTATGATAACACATCTACTGTTATTTATATTAAAATAAATTTAACTACCTCTTTGAGCTATATCCACACAAAGACGAGTTTCACGACTAGACCCAGAGCAGAATTTTGAGCTTGGAATATCAACTTTGCATCTGCGTCGTCGATGTTGCTCATCATTGTAATCACAGAGTGACCAAACTGTCCATTCATCCCAACCTTCAGAATCTAGAACAGAAAACAGGTGGATGTTTATAAAAACTAATGAAACCATTACCATTCAATGTTACCATTCATTACTATTTAATAACCAACTATATAAAACTAATGTTGTTTGCATAAATCACCTACTAATTTCAACAATTGCAAGGGGCATAGAAGTACATAAATCTAAATAGACTTAATCAAAATTGAGAGTTTTAAGAAATGAAGTGTCAAATAATTTTCATATTAGCACATTTTGCTTACCATCGCATGAGGCAAATTCACATTTTCTTTCTGTCCTTGAAGGTCCCTTACAATCTGCTCCATTGCCAGAAACAGAAGGACTATCACATGCTCTTTCTCTGTACTGGATTCCAGATCCACAAGTGACAGAACAACTTGACCATGAAGTCCAGTCTGACCAACCACCATCTATATTAAGAAAGGCTGTAAAAAATAACACAAAAACTCATTACTAAATAAAATTAAGAATAAATTAATTCTTTTACAAGTTATATAAATTTGTAAATTAATGAATTCTTTATATCAAAGCATAGTGAAATGATAATATGAAATATAGTATTATTTCTAAAAAAATTTGTATGAAGTTTATTAATTAATAGATTTATTTAGGATTTTGAATATATAGGAAGTTTTTTTTGCATACTGAAATTTAGAATAAATTCATTATGTTTTAGTAAAAAAAAACTTGTGTATCAACTAATTTAAACATTTTAAAAAAGTGAAAGTATATACAAGGTATATCTTACATGAATCTAGACAACTAAGGCTGCCTTCAAGACAGAATCTTTCTTCTTTTTTCAAATGGCCCATTCGAATGTCATTGATATCAGCAACGTTTGCGCGACATGTTGATCGATATCTTTGCTGGAAATATCCTTCTTTAGTAGTATTTACCAAAAGCCATGGTGACCACGGAGAAGATTTACGATGTTCTGGACACATGTGATTATTGCAGATGCGGAAGTCTTGAGGGCAACCAATGCATTCTTTTCCACCATATTGTGGTGCAGGATCATTGCATTGACGCTCTCGTGTCTGGATACCACCTCCACAAATAGCACTGCACTCACTCCATGAGGTCCATTCAGACCAATGGCCATCCAATGGAATTCTTGAAAAGGCTGTAAATACATTGCAAAATTTATACTTCACTTTGAAAACTACTATAGTAGTTACAAGCATTTAATGAATTAATACACATTGAAAACAAATTTTATGTACTCATAACTTTTAGTTATACTGAAAATATACTTCTTAGCAAAGTTAATTAGAAATTTTCCTGGTTGTGAATGGTTTTTCATATCATTTTTATTTAATTTTTTTTACATTTATGTTGCAGCCATTACAATATACCAGATACAAATGCAAACATTAATTTTACTTCATATTTTCCACATAAATATATTATAATTACAAATTATATAAAAGTTTAGAAACAAGAACTTTATATACAGATTTTTATAAAATTCATGTTAGAATTTTGAAAATTTTCTTTAATTTTTTATTAATGTGGAATTACCATAAATTTCATTATTATTAATTTATTATTTTAGCATAAACTTTTACATTTTATCTACAATATAATCCTATGGATTTTTAACATGCTTAAAATATAATTTATTCTTGTTTGAATTTTAGTCCTGTTTGAGATTTATTATACTTAAGAGAATAAAGCTACGTTAAATATTAAAAAAAAAACCAAAAATTCTAGAGAGTATAGGATCAAATGCAAAATTTATGTTGTGATATTGATGTAAAATTTTAGATTTGCATTTTAAATTTAAAATAAATAAAGATCTTTCTTATTTTAAATATCATAAAAATAGATAAAAACAACTAACTTTAATAGGCATATCATTTAAAACATTATATTTTACATTAGTTGCAAAAAAATTTTCATGATTATTTTAAAAATAAATGCATATGTTTCAAAACAAGAGATGCAAAAAATTTAAAAAAATTAGTAATCAATAAATTGCTAATTAGAGAAATTTCTGATATTTTTTATAAAAATTATTTATAGTAACAATAGTATGCATTTGTTAAATGAATATGTTTGATGTAATTAGACGGAACATATTGTAAAATAAATCAATTCATTTATTTATGATAAATTTAATTGTTCTTAGTTGTTTACTTCATTTCCTATTAGTGATTTCATCTAAAACTATGTATGAATAGATAATAGATCGTTCAAAAAGAATGAACACCATAAACTTGAGCAGCTAACAATCATTTAGCCGACATCATCACAAAGGAAAAGTTTATGTTGAAAATAATGATTACGAGTCATTCGAGCATTGCATTTTCTGGCATAAAAGTTTAATTTGCATGTTTAAGTTGCTTTGAAATTTAAATAAATAATCATTGATTTTTGGTATATCTTGCAACATGTTTTTTTTATTTCTTTAAACTGATGAACCAAAATTTTTATTTTTAAAAAATTAGACACAACAATTTTTATAGTTTAATTTTCAATCTAAAACCCAAGATAACAAAGAATAATTGTATCAATTACAAAAATTTGAAATTGTCTTAAAATCATAATATCCAATTACATAAAATTCTTATTGATTTAAATCACATACTTGGGCATGGAGGATTAGTTGTGCAATACATTTCATCAGTATCTGGTCCAATGCAATTATGGCCACCATGTTTAGGTGCTGGATTTCCACATGTTCTACGACGCATTTTTATAGCTGTTCCACAACTTTGGGAGCAAGCAGACCAGGCAGACCATTCTGTCCACTGTCCATGTACTGTAATATATATACATTTTTAACTAACAAAAAACATTTCTATTAAATTAAAGCTAAAAATTTCTATAATATCACAGAAATTTTTATATCTAAACACTTAATTATAACTATAAAGAAGATTTCAACATTTGCTACTATGCTAATATATTATACTGAATATTGATTACATATTTTATATACTGTAATTGATTGCAGTAATCACATTTAATTAATTTAGAATGAATATTTTTGTATTAAATGTTTCTTTACAACATATTCTAAATTAATTCAAAATTTTAATTGTTAATTCCTTTATCTATACATGATTTTAATGAACTTTGCATTTTTAATTAAAAGTATATTAAAATGTAGTTGATAAAATAAAAGTTTCATTTAAAAATTTAAGAATATATTATTTTGTCTTTTTTTTTTTTTAACAAAACTCTATTTAAATAATAAAAACTGAAAACATTAATTGCTAATAGATTTTATTTCAATCAAAAAAAAAAAAAAAAAAAAAAAAAATTAAACTTTAATTATTAACTCAAACATTTAAGAAAATTTTTTTAGTATATTTTTAATAGCAAAAACATTATATTTTTTACATATTATATAAATTTATTCATTGTTTACTCATTTTAAAAAAATGCAGGAGAACTCAGTTAAAATCAGCATCTTTTCATAAAAATAAATCTGCTAATTCCAAAGATTCATTAATTTATTATTAAAAGACAAAATTAATTTTGAAACTATAAGGGTTTATTTATTTTATTTATTTTTAAGTTAAAAACTTGTGAATATATGTGGCAAAAAATGTCATACGATTTAAATAAAATTTTTGTAAAACATATTTAATCATTTCTTCTAAGATTGCCCAATATTTGTATATCTAAATTATCTTTTCCTCAAATAAGTTTCTTTTTACATTAAATATATATGTATGTGTAATATATATATAAGTGTGTCTATGTAAAAGTCAAAATTTTTTTAACTTCAACTTTTTTTTAAAAAAAAAATTTAAACTTATCATTACCATACTGGTTTATAATACTATTTCTTAATTGATATTCCCATATTTAAAATTTATTTTTATTGTTTTGTTGAAAATGTGTATATAAACTATATAATGTTTTTAATCAGTTTGAAAAAACAATAATAATTTATCTCACCAGTGCAATTAGTGACCTGTATTTCAGATCCTTCACAGGGCCTTCCTCCATTGAGTGGCACAGGTTTATTGCATAATCTTTTTTGACACATACAACCTTCATCAGAAGATCCTCTTTTCACATAAGAACATGGCATCCATGCAGACCACTTTCCCCAACCACCATCAACTAAAATGGAAAGTTTAAAAATTTTTCTTAGTTTTTTAAGTTTTTGGAGAAATATAATAATTCCTACAAATAAATTAATTTTTTAGTAAAAAAATGGAAAGTAAATAACTTTCCGAGAAAAATTAATTAGGTATGATTAAAATAAGTGTAATTCTCATTAATGGTTTTATCATGATGATACATGTTATGTTCTCCAGTTCTTGAAAAAAACTATAAAATTATGTTTTTAATCTAAATTACAGTTCTAAATTTTTTAAAATTATAAGGATAATTTTTTTATACTTTACAATGCATAACATATTCTAAAATAAAATAGAAAATTTTCTAAAGAAATACACTTTTCATTAATGTAATTTTAATTGCTTAGTATACTAATGTATAAAATATTAAAAGATTAAATTTATTATTTATCACATATTAAAGTTTCTTAAAGTTACAATTTTTAATTGCAATTTTAAATTTGGTGTTCCACTAAAATATGCAGTTTTAATTCAAAATAATATACAGATAATGAATTTCATTATATTAAATTGAATATAACTGTGTTTACACAAATTCCATAAAAGAGTAAATACTTTAAATAATATTGGGGGAGACAAGATTAAATTTTTATTGAATAAATAAATAACACATGTTACATAGAGTCATATAACAAGGAAACCATTGCAGATTTATTTTCACAGAATTAATTATATTCTTTTGCTGTGAATAATAATTATCTTTTTACAATTACATGAAAATTGTTTCATATAGCATTTATTAAATATTGTGAGTAGCATCCGGTATATATTTTAACAAAGAAATAGTAATAAAAATTCCTGTAACATTAAATAAAATAGAAGAGCACTACAATTACAAAAAACCAGTTGCTTTAAAAAAATAATTATTACATAATTCTTTTTAATCTTAAAAACTAAATAATTTCCCTAAAGATTTTCTTTATAAATCTTTTCTTTAGATAAACACAATGAAAAAAATTCCACACTCAGTGTTAAAATTTACCTGGTGTGTTAGGTTTTGGACAACGGATTGGCTTTTGTTCCCAAAATGAAGTCAGAGGGTTGCGATTTGGTGCTGTCCCACAAGCCATTTGATAATCATTCCATCCACAATATGGATCCATTGAATTCAAGCAATCTCTGTAATATTGAAAAATTCCTTAACATCAATATTGCAAATGAATTGTTAACATAAAACCAAGCTAAACCAAAGAAATTTCTATTCATTTTAAGATTATGAGCTTTATTTAAATCACAAATCATTACTATTTAAATTATATTAGTAAGTGAAAATTATTAACAGTAATAAAATTAAAATACTTACGATTTAGATCTAAATCTTTCACATCTTTGTACAGGGATTCTTAATACAGCTTCATCAGTTCCAATATAAATGGAATTCTGTTATATAAATGGAATAAAAAAAAAGTGTAATTAGAGTGAAAACTTTATTATCTCTTAATTTCATAACTATTAAGCTTATAAAAACCATTTTTAGTTTTGAATTTTATTTAATTTTTATCACAAATTATGCTATAGTTAAATTATATTTTAAAAACTTTTTAATGTTATAAACAAATAATCCAAATGCTGCTCTTGAAGAAAAATAATAGTACATCAATTAATAGTTTTTGTTTAAAAAATGACATGCAAATGGTGAATTTCATTATCATTATTCTGAATTAAAATATTTTACAAGATTACCATGGAAGAGATATTTGTAAGACATGTAGCTGTAATAGTTTTATTATCATGTATGAAATTATTAAGAGATCGTTTGTTAAGTATGTTAAAGACCATAATTTTCGATATGGTCGGGAAAAAAGTAATATAAAATAGTACTATAAAATAGTTAATAATAAAATAGCTATAAAAAGTAATATTAAATAGTAAAATAGTTAAAGTAATATAAATATTATGATAAAATTATTTTGATATTCTTGTAAGCTACAGCAGATTTATTTTCTTATAGAACCTTTATCTATAAATATGAAATTAAGAGAAAAAACGCCAAATTAAATAATGATCTCTTAAAACTACATGAAAACTGATTTATAAAGATACAAAAATAAAATAATTTTAAAAAAGTTTTTTTTTTTTTTTTTTTTAAAAAAAAGCAATTTATACATTTAAATAAGAATTATGTGTTTTAAATTAGATTATGGTAAGAAGAAATTATTGTTGACTAAATATCATTTAAAAATAAATTTTCAAATAATTAGCAAGTACAGTATTATTTAAAACCTATAAGTAACATTTGAAACTAATATTTCTCTGAATTATTATTGGCCAAAATGACATTTAATTTTTTTTAAATAAACAGTATATAAAGTACTAAATGCTGTTTAAATAATATAGGAAGATAATAAATCCTTCCTGGATTATTATTGGCAAAGTATCATTTGAATCTACAAATAAAGCATATCTTTCACATAAAGTATTTTTACAAATGCTATATAAATAATTCGTACATATACAAATCAATATTTTCTTGATTTTAATTTCAATCATATTGTGGACAGTATAAAGAAAGAAAATTATAAATTTTTTCAATTGCTTACAGTGTCTTTCAATATTTTCATGACTTTTATTTTCTGTCTTCTACCCTCAGGAAATATTTGAAGCTTTTCTATCAGGCAACTTTCAGAACTGTTTGGTTCTTTTACAAGCTTTTTTATTTCTCCTTCTAGTGTAGCAACATATATGACATGAATTTCATCGTTATATTTTGTTTGAACTATATCAGCAACTATAAAGGTAAGCCTAAAAGAGTAAAATATATCTTATAATGCTTATACTTAAACTGAAAAAAAATTAAAAGTTTTTTTTTT
>JAPDSC010008621.1:0-11440 GCA_026290005.1 Latrodectus geometricus | reverse complement strand
GAGCAAAGTAAAGGATTGCATTGACAAATGGATATTACTTGATTGTTATGAGCGTACAATTTCTGAGAACTTAATGCTTCTGGAAGAAGACGAATGTTTCAGTTTACCTACTGATAAAATTCTTGGATACCATAAAAAAATGTTACCAATTGTTTACCGATAAGACCAGAATTTCTGCTGTTGAAAAACGATGTAAGAATTTATCAGAAGGCAATGGAAAGAAGCTGTATCGTAGAGCATATATTCTGTAAATGTAAAAAGACTGCTTGTGTTGTTACATTATGTTCCTGCTACCGTTCTAAAGTGAAATGTACTGAAATTTGTGCTTGTTATGGATGTAAAAATTGTGAACTAGAAACTGATATGGATTTTGAGGGTGATGAATCTTGATCAAAATTGTGTTTTACCACTGATAATTTTTTTCTTTTTATTCAAGAAATTGTAAGAATTATTTCTGTAAGTACATAAATTTTCAGTATTTTAATCAATGACTTTCATATGCTGTATATTTATTTGTTCAATAGTAAATTACTTTTTAGAGTAAAATCACATGTTGAAGTAATTGATAATTTAAAATAATGTGTTATTCATATAAATATAATTGTATTAGTCAAAATTATCATCATTATTTTGAAAAATTGAATATTATATTGAAGTAAGCTTGTATAATTTTGGAATAAATATTGTGTCTGCATTTCAATACTGTATATATTTTCTCCTTCACTAAAAATATTTATATAATTACTTATCTAATTTTAATTTGTTATTAAATTATTGATTATATTTATTATTGTACAGTGTCAATCAGATTGATTTGTAAATTAAGTAAAAGATACATATTTCTTGATTTGGATTATTAAATCTATGATATTCTATGTTTTGCTGAACAGTATTGATTCAATCTTTTATTATTTTTGAGGTTAACATTGAAATGTTTTAGACTTTTTCTGTCATCTTCCTTATTACTATAAAGATTATTTGTATGAAATTGCCCTATCTTATTTCAACATGTAGCTATTAGAATATAACACATTAACAATGAAGTTTATTATGCATAATTTATTCAAACTTAAATTCCAATCTAATTTATCAATTTACATTTTATAGTAATAAATACTATTTTGAATACTAGTTAAAGTAATGTGATAAATAAATTATATTTTTCTCATAAATATTTAATTTAAAAGTATGCTTCTGAAGGTACACTTTATTTTGTTTATATCATTTTATCTACTTATGAATATTTGTTTACTTATTTATTGCAGTGTAAACTGGAAAAAAAATCAAAATAACAGTGAGGGAATTAATTGCATTTATTTTTTCTAAAATATTAAATTGCATGTAATCAACATCAATGTTTTTATATGAAATGTAAAAACTGGTTTGTGTGTTTCTAGTTTTGTTTTTAGCTAAAATGTACATTTTATTTATCCAGTACTTTCTATGTAAATATAAACATAATTCATATATTTATATTTTTATTATGATTTCTAGTGAAATAATATAGTCCTAATATTTATGATAATGGCAGAATTGATTATTATTGTATTACATATTGTGTTATCGTGTGTATTCTTTTTTCACCGAGAAGTAAGCAAACAAGAGTGAAATACTCGCACGCGATTGGCTGAATGAATATGTAACAATGCGCGTGTTCAAAGGCACAGTGAAAAAATGCATTAAATTTTTGTTATTTATAAAAAAAGGAGCAACTATTTTTTCCAGAACTTTTTACATTTATGTTTTCCACATAAAAATCGAGTTTAATTTTATGTTTTTAAATTGCCCCCAAAGAAGTGATACAAAACTCTATTTTTAAGCTCCTTACTGATTTGAGCCTACGGTCTATAAGAACTTGGCTATCATTCATGAGTTTGAAGCTCATATTGCAATGCATTCTTCATACAGTGCAGAAATGCATTACTGACTAGGTAAATATTTATATTTTATAACCTTTATATAATTTTCTCAATATACACTACTAGCCATTAAAATTGCTACATTACGAAGAAATGCAGATAACAAAATGATATTTATTGGACAAATATATTATACTAGAAATAACAAGTGATTAAATTTTCAAAACATTTGGCTGAATAGATCCTGAGAAATCAGTACCCAGAACAACCACCTTTGGCAGTAATAACAGCAGTCATATACCTGGGCATTGAGTCAAACAGAGATTGGGATGCATGTATAAGTGCAGATGCCCATGCAGTTTCAACAATATGCCACAGTTCATCAACCGTAGTGACTGGCCTTTCGTGACGAGCCAGTCGCTCGGCAACCATTAACCAGACGTTTTCTATTGGTGAAAGATCTGAAGAACGTGCTGACCTGGGCAATAGCCGAACTTGTTCCGTATCAAGGAAGGTCCGTACAATACCGGCAACATGCGGTCGGGCATTATCCTACTGAAACGTAGGGTTTCGCAGGGCTCGAATAAAGGGTAGAGCAGCGGGTCGTAACACACCAGAAATGTAACGTGCACTGTTCAAAGCACCGTCAATGTGAACAAGAGGTGACCGAGACGTGTATCCAATGGCACCCCATACCATCACGCCAGGTGATGGGCCAGTATGACGATGACGAATGCACGCTGCCAGTGTGCGTTCACCATGATGCCGCCAAACACGGATGTGACCATCATGATGCTGTACACAGAAACTGGATTCATCTATAAAGATGACGTCTCGCCATTCGTGCGCCCAGATTCGTCGTTGATCACACCATTGAAGGCCCTATGGTCTATGTCGCAGCGTCTAAGGAAGCCGCAGCCATGGTCTCCGAGCTGAGAGTCCATGCTGCTGCAAACGTCGTCTAACAGTTCGTGCAGACACTTGTTGTTTTCCAAACGACCCCGTTACTTGACTCACGGCTCGTGACGTGGTTCCAGGATCATTACGGCCATGTGGATAATATGCCTGTCTTCTCGGCGGCTAGGGATAGGTGGCCGTTGAGATCCCGCATGGCATTCCGTATTACCGTCTTGAACCCATCGATTCCATATTTTGCTAACAGTCATTGGATCTCGACCGACGAGAGCAGCAATACTGCGATAAGATAAACCGCAATCATCCCGGTACTCTTTAATTCGACCTTTATCAAAGTCAGAAACGTGCTGGTACGCATTTCTCCTTCTTACACGAGGCATCACAACAACTTTTCACCAGGCAACAACGTTCAAATGCAATTTATGTAATGAGGAACCAGCTGAACAATTTCCTCATTTAAATACAGTGTAGGTGTCGCTACTGGCGCCTGCTTTGTCTGAATGCGCTGAAAAGCTAATCATTTGCATATCACAGCACCTTCTTCCTTTCGTATAAATTTTACGCCTGTAGCATGTCGCCTTCTTGGTGTAGCAGATTTAATGGTCAGTAGTGTATATATACAATAATAATACTTAATCTAGTAATCTTTAAATAACTAATGAAATTTTTAAATTTAATTTGAGAAATTTACAATAATGTTTATAATTTGAAATTGTAATACACATTCAAAATTAATTTACATTTAAATGAAAGTATAAAATATTTTTTTCAGAATATGATTTAGCATATTGCATTGTTAAATATATTATGAGAATTAATAAAATTATTTTACTTTAAAATAATGTGATTATACGAAACATTTACGTTTAAATTTAAGTTTTTTCTGTTCGATAAATTTTTAAAGGCATGCGCATGAAAAATTAAAGTTACTATTAATGCAGAATCATTTTAAGATTTCACTGAGAGGTGAGCATTACTTCAAACTTAGTAAATTCAAATCTATACTTTTTTACTATAAACGTAATTAAAATTTAGAATTTGCAAAAAATATTAAAAAATTTAACAAAATATTCATAACATCATAATATGAGATTATAAACATTAACAATCATGTAGAACTTCTGTGCTTATTTCCACAAATATTATGGAGATGTCCTATCATTAAAAAATGAACCATCAATCTCTTTTTTTAAGCATGTGGTTCACATGGGAAAGTCAGCTTCAAACATTTTGATAAAAAATCTGGAAGCTTGACATATGAAGACGTTGTACCTATAGAATTTTGTATTGATTTCCTTCTTGCACTTCTAATTAAAAAACGAAATTACATTACAAGTGAAATTTGTATATGCTTAATTTTGTAAATTCTGTAATTCCCTTTTTAATCTTTTCGCTTTTTTTAAAAAAAATTGTCAATTTCAAGGTTGTTTCATTTGGAAATTTAATTAGATAATCTCTTCAATGTTTACAGTAACGCGGATAGATTCATACATTCACTTAATTTATTTGCATAAAATACAAAATATAGCTCAAAATCTGAAAACGTCATTTAATATTTTTTAATTTCTTTTATAATTATTTTCCTTTAAAAATTTGCGAATTTAAAAAATTTATATTTTTCCAAAATTTTTAAATTAATAAAACCTTAAAGAAAATTTTTCTTAGGTGGAGATTTTACTTTGCTTGCTCTATTGGATTGAAACAATTCCTTCATAAAAATTGTGAGATCACATTTTTGTTAACTCTCAGGTATGATTTTGCTATTTTTTTGTTTTTTTTTTTTATCTAATTAAAGATGTAATCATTCATTTTTCCGGTTTTAGCCACATAAATCCGATCTTCTACTTATTATACTGCTTCATTTTGTAAAAGCATGTAAATAGAAAATCAGTAGTTCTGAGGTTCTATTTCAGAAACCTACCTAACGGTTTAATTGACTACAAAAAAGAACATTCTCTGTAAACAATTAAACGTTGTTAGATAAAATTTGCAGTGTCAGATAAACTTGTTATAGTTAAGTTCATATTTTATTTTATAATATGTAAAACCATATTGTAAGGCACTTCCAATATAATATATAATGTATATAATGCTCACTTTTAGATCGTGTCAAAATTTCTGAATGTCATATATTTGAAAATGTAAACATTAGTAGATCAAAAACTTAAATTTAAAATCCAAATGAGTAAAATTTATGCAACGTTTTAAAATAGACTACAAATTTTATACTGCATATAAGACTAGTATACTTATTAAAAATAATATGATTTATTTCTTTACATTCATGTTATTAGTAAGCAGCTGTTTTTCTTCAGTTATAAAGTGTCATCTTCAATAACATATATTTCTTAGTAAAATTAATTTGAAGATTATTAATATGTACATAAATCGTGATAACATAAATACACAAGTATTAATTAAAATATTCTTCGCAATAGATTAATGAATTTAAATTATGAAGCAAATGTTGTTGTTGTGTGCCAGCCAGGCCGGCAATATGGGATGCGCTGCTCCACTTTTCCAACTGAACTATTTTGGTGTGGAGTCCGAATTCCTCAGTACACACATGTCATAGGTACACGTTTATAGGGTACGCAATCACTTACACACACAAAGAAAGGACAAAGACAAGAAAGAGAGAGAGAGAAAAAAAGTACATCCATGCCCGAGCCAGGATTCGAACCCAGGTCCCATCCATCTGTAGTCAGGTTCGCTAACCACTAGACAGGTTGGGCTGCTATGAAGCAAATAGAATGACAAAATAATTTGATAGTTATAAAAGTAAAGAATACAAAATTTTCCATGTAGTGTTGAATTACGTTGGAAATTCTAATATGAATATGGTACATAAACTTAGGAAAAAATAATAATTAAAATGTTATGTTTTTAATATATCAAAAGTATAAATTGAAAAATACATTATTTAAAAACTTCTTAAAATATACAGCATAAATCCAACCACTGGTGGAATATTATAAATGAAAGTATTATTTTTAAATATTTGAAATAGATTTTTGTTCAAATAAAATATTTTATTATTTAATCTTACTTTATAAGATAACATTTGATGATTATACACATTTTCATTGTTTTTCTAACATTTCCTGTGCACAAAATGTGCATACAATAACATTACCTTACATATCACAGTAAGAATAAATAAAATTAAATTTTATGAGTGTGGAATAAATTAAGTTAAAAACATTTGTCTCCCATGCTCAAAATAAAATGATATAATAAATCCTAAAAAAGTCGTATTTATGCAAATGATACGGTTAAATCTGCATCTTAATAGGGGAATTTTTACTTTCGCTTAAAGCAAGTTTGAAATATTAACATTCTATTCCATTACATTTGCATTTTTTTAACCACTGATAAGAATTTTATGGTTTCACCAGAATGACTTTTACTTAATTTAAAATATAAAATAGATTTAATACATTTTGCACTTGGCATTAAAAATTTGCTGTAAAATGTTCTCAAAAATATACAATCACGAAATATATTATTGGGTCTCGAAATCAGTGAATATATTTAAGAAATGCTGAAAGCTAATTTTGTTTTTCAATGCAGTGTAAGAAGTTTCAAAAATACAATGTATTGTTATAACAGCTTTCTTTAAAGTGATCACATAAATATATTTTAGTCAAAATACTCAACTAAATTGGCAAATTTAGTTGATTATTTTGATTTTCTTGATAATTTACTTTCCTTAAAATATTAAAGTATCACAAACAGCAGAGAATGTATTTAAAGCCAATATTGCTTAATAAAATCGATTTAAATTGTTTTGTTATTGTTTCGAACACAAAGCTCTGTAAAGGTTTATTAAAAACTGCAACTGTGTGAAATTTCTCGAGGAAATATAAATACAAATTTGAATTAAATTACTTTTCTTTTGAATTATTTTGATTTATGTTAGTTAATTTATTATATCAATTTAATTTATTTCTAGAAGTTATTTCATAAAACACTCAATATATTTTTGGCAAGTTTAAGAAATAAATAATAATTCAATTTTATAATAAATAAATAATAAAATTTATTCTTAAAGTTTGTACTCCACTAAAAAAGAGAAAATTTGAAATTTAAATGAAGAATTATTGCTCAATTGTATGCCATATCTGTTGCACTGTCAAACTCTTCAAGAGTAACTTTTCAACCTATTCTTACTTCATTTAAAAGGATAATGTTTTTCAAAAGAGAACTTTTAGTCTGTTCAAAGGTGACCTGCACAACAATATCTAGACCCTGATGATGAAACTATAGCTAATCAATTGTTCGTAGCAGTTTTAGATAAATTACATCCAGCACTTTGAATTATGCTCGGATTAACTGAAATATTAATGAATGTCCTTGATAAGAGCGGAAAAATATCGACATTTATCCGAGACCTATTACTATCCTTGCTTAAATAAAAGAGAAAAAGATTTAAGCATTAATATACTTGTGAAATGTGATCAGTGTGAAATTGTTCACGTGAAAATAGAAAAAGGTGATTAGTTTTCAATAAATAACAATGGGCATATCCTTAAAAATCACTAAAATCCCAAATTGCAAGAGTATAATCCAAAATTTAATGAACAAATGTAAGTATTGAATTGTCACATGTCATTAAAGTTTTTTCTTACAATATCACCTACATTTTATTTCAATATGGGTTAAGTACATTATATAAGATATCACCATCTGAAATTTCTTTTAGTCTCGTTATCGATCCCAATAAAATACAGGAAAGTTTTCAGATATTTGATTATTCTGAAGAAGTGATAGTGAAAATACTCATATTAATGCAATAAACCATATAGGTTATAACGATGTAAAATTATTTGTTTCAACATTTGTACTCATGATTAAAGCTCAAACAAACATTCTGCAGTTTATGCTATTATATATGTAAATTGATATTATAATAATTTATGAAAAAATATTTCAACTTAAAGATAACTAAATATTTTTTATCATTTTTAGGATCTAGAATATGCATTTATTTATGCTTTACTTATTTGAGTTAAATTTCAAATTCATTCTGCAATATCCTATAGTGTCTTTAAATAGAGTATTTAAACATAACAGTTATCAAAAAACAAATGAATAAAGTGTTCATTGCTATTTTAAATATTCAATAATGCACTTATTATTAATGAAATATTAGTTAAAAAGTATTAAAAAATTGCAATGTCAGACTTGGTTACTATGTTTGTTACGCACCTTAATGCATTGTGAAACAAAAGAGCTTAATAAATTTTTTATTTTTGTAATATATTTTTTTATTTATATTCATTAAAGATACCACAAATTTGCAAATACCTTGTGAATTATTTTTCAAACATATGATTTCATTATCTTTTTATTTTTAAATTACACGATGTGGCCTAAGATAAAGTTCAAAGTCTTGAACGGCATCTGCATAAAAGCTCTCTTTCATGCAATTTTTTTTTATCCTAAAGCAGAGAAATCCTTTCCTGTCTGAATTTATATTATATTTTATTCTTGAGACAAGAGTGAAACTAAAAAGCTTTGGAAGTAGAACGAAACTTAAAATTACATGCCCATTCAAAAGAAATACTTCTTTATGTAAAACTCTCATGAGATGCATGTACATGTTCTCTTTACTTCAGAGTAAAATAATTTAGAATTCTAAAATTTTGAACCCACTCTCGATATTTTTCTGTGAAGGAAACAATAAAGTTTTTACTATTTTTAAAAAGAACTTTTGAGAAAGTTCAAAGTGTTTTAGTTTTATGAATTTTGCATATCGCCAAAAACAAATTTTGTTTATTATATAATATAAAATTTATTTAATCTTTTATGAATTGATTAACATTTTTCACTTTTAAAACCTCACATTTTTTTATTTTATGTGAAAGCTTTTTAAGATTTTTATAAAGTTATGGTTGTTAATAATTTATTAAATAGTTTTTGTAGAAAACATATAATATGAATTCGACTGTTATCAGTTTTCAATTTATTAAATATTTTTATAAATATTACTAAGTATCATTTAGCTATTGTGTTTGACCGATATAATTGTCTCAAAAATAAACTAAACCGTTTCATTTCAAATAAGCTTTTTACACTAGACTTATTTATTTTGAAATATTACATAACTCTACTATTTCATCATATTTAAACTTCATTTACAAATAGCAACTTTAATTTTCTTGTACGCATTTTTATTTTTTGAACGCACACATAATATATCATTCTTCGTATTATTATTAATATGTGCTTCTTTAAATTTTATTGTCATTTGTCCTTATTATTCTTTAATTTTTATCAAAAAATAATAAGGAAAAATATCAATTAAAGTTTATTAAGCACATATCAACATATATAAGAATAGTCTTTCAATAATTCATATTTATTTCATTTTTAAATAATAATAAATATATTTTTGTTAAAAGATTTAGCATGAATATTTTACATTTATAAGCAAATGCAATTGACTAAATAAAGTTATACTATTATCATTAGTATTAAAATTTAAAATATTAAATGAAATCTACCTTTTATTAAAATCAAACACTAAAAATTTTAACAATAAAAGTAGTTACAATATTAAAAATAAAATCAAAAATGAAACATGCACAGAAGGTGTTTGTTTAGAGTTTTGATGGAATGTATGGAAAAAGTTATTTTCATATTTTGGTTTAATTTGATAGTCCTCATTCTAAATTTTCATTCAATTTTATAATTTATATGTTAATATTACTTTCACTAATATCGAAAGAAATATTATATTCCATTTTGTAATTTGCCGGAGTTTGGATAATACAGCTTTTAAAATTCCAAATGTACAAAAACCCATTGATGAATTACCAAGAGATTAACCCGCAAGAAATCTACCACGAATATCGTCCAAGGGTATGGTTTTAAATTCCCATTTCTTATTCCATTATTCTAGGAAAACAATTGTGGATTAAGATGTAAGGCTGTCTTCTTTGTCTTGATGTAGTTTAACGGATTGATGGCAATGTGAGTTAAAACCAATAATTTTTTTCAAACTCAAAAGTAGGAATTTATTTTCTTTCCTAATAGTATTTAGGGTTGATTCTGAGATTTTTTTATTATTTTGGTTTTTTACAAATAGACAATAACAATTATAAATCCTTTACGAAAACTTACCTTTACGTCTTTAACTGTGTAGAACAATTTTTTTCACTTCTTTACGATAATAAATTAATTTTCTTGTCACAATCACTCAAAAAGAACCAAGTTTCATTTGTTACACACCATATTTTTTTCCCCTTGATAATTGTTTTTATCAAAAAATTCTTGCGTGTGTTCAAGATTCACTGATATAACGCAGGAAAATATGATAAATATTTTATTTTTTGGAAATTTTAAGATTAAATTCAGAGTTAGCAATTTTATTTACCTTTGAAACTGATTTTTTTATTGAATTTGTTATATACTTTAGAGATGAATGTTTTATTTTATCATTATCTCACCTTACAATATTGGAAAAACTGCATTTTATTATTCAACAAGTATTTGAAAGAATGCTTCATTTAGAAGTCAGATTATGATGACTTTTTTCCTTTATTATATATAATGATCAAGTTCTTAAGCGGACAAAAATTTCAAATTTATTTCTTAAAAATTTTTGACTGAAAACGGTAAATGCGATTTGCATTTAAAGTTTTATCAATAATTCATTACCATAAAAGCTAGTTGATTACAAGTCTTCTTCATTTTGAATTTTATAAAAAAATATTTTACTTTTAAAGCAATATTTTATTCAGTGCTTTGCACCAGAAAATAGAATATAAAAGTACCTAAGATAAAATAAATGTAAATTCCTTAAAAAAAAAAACTTAGTATCAAAATTCTCTCAAGAGACATGCATATTTTATTCCCATTTGTAAGGATCTAGCTGTCTAAAATTTTAAATTCTAGATTAGATACTCTTGATGATGTAACTAGGAAACATTACGATTTCATCCTTTGAAAATAAATTTATCTTTGAATGGGAACTACGACTACCTTTTAAATAAAATATTTCTCAAAAACAAGTATTTGTCTTAATTTACTCAGTTAATGATACTACTGAACTACAAAATAACTAATTTACTCTCAAAATAAATATTATTCAATCAATGCAAATGAAATCGTTAGTATTTATTTCAAACAGTCAGAATATGGTGTACAAAAGATAAATCCTCATCAGTATTCAAATTAGAAAAAATTACTTTTAACTTTTAAATTTAAATATTACATTTAAATTATTGTTTTCGTTTATATAAACAACATAAAATATGTTCTTATGGTAGATAAGAAAATTTTCTTCCAAATGCTTGTTCCAAATGCTTGTATTTTCAAAGAACTACATTTTTTACTATCACATATTTTATATGTCAATTTTAAGTTATGAAGTGTACTTTAATTTTCATAAAATTAAATTGATTTTATGTTGTTTCACAAGTCGTTCTTTCATTGTTTTATAACTTGATAAGACTATATCAATGGCTTATCAAAATGAATTTTAAATAAATATTAGATTAGAAATCATATGAAAGTATGTCTAGTAAAGGCCCTCTATTATTGTCATGAAATTTCATATGTTGTCCTATAGCACAATCATAGAAACTATTAAACCATATATTGCTTAAAACGTTGATTTCAAAAACAAAATAATTCATGGTTAAAATGAAGAAGGTTGT
>JAPDSC010008615.1:0-22025 GCA_026290005.1 Latrodectus geometricus | reverse complement strand
GTGTGTGTGTGTGTGTGTGTGTGTGTGTGTGTGTGTGTGTGTGTGTGAGAATTATCCATTTCGCTAAGTAAATTATCCGAAGAAATTTACAAGAATTTCTTTTAAACTGAATGTTTTGTAAAAGTAAAAGTTTTAACATGTATGATACTTGACAATTAATAAAAAAATGCATAGTGCTCTTTAAATGTTCTTTACAAATGATAAAAATAAATGGTCGAGAATTCGTTTTAATTATGTTTATGCTTATGAAACAATGTAAATTATAAATATATAGGAAGAATAGTTCACACCATTATTTTCCTATACGGTATACTTGGTTTTTTGAGTATTTAAAGAGAATAATAATTCTCTTTTCATCTTTGAAAACTTTTGCTTCGAATTATATTCTTTTAATGATATGTCACTTATGAATTATTTTAAGATATAAATTATGTTATATTAATAGGCCAGTAACTATTTGATACATTTATTATATAAAAGACAGTTAAACGTGGTGTTAATTCATAGTAACATATTAACAAACAAAAAGACAGAAAGCCTTGAAAACAGACTTACTTTAAAAGTTTTTACATTATTAATATAAATAAGTACAACTTTTATAGGAAATATAAAGAAATATGATAAACCGATACCTGCTTCTATTTTTCCAAGCTTTATATGAATTCAGAATTCATTCCAATGAGTGATGTGATGCTTATATCATCATTTGTGTAAATAAATCTTGATATTACAGCTTCCAAGCTATTTAATATGATTTTAGTTCATTATATCATAGTCAAATATCAAAAGAAGTTAAATTATTTTAAGCATATATAATTTTTTTTGCTATAATTATAATTTAGAGCCTATGATGTTGACATCATAAAACAATTACAAGATAGTTTTGAAAAATAAATGTTATAAAGTTATAAGCGTATTAATGTGGCAGAAATTTACAAATAATTTCTTTCAAAAGCTTAATGCGTCGCATTATATTTTATTAACACATTAATTCTATTTAAGTTTGTAGAAAATTAGGAGAACTCTTATTGCTAAAATTTGCAAAATTATAATAACCACGTTATTCAAAAACAATTTCAAGTTTTTTCAATAATCTTGAAAAATTATAATCATAATTTATAACTGCAGTTATATGTTTGTGGATTATTTTTAATAATTTTGAATATTAAAAAAATTCAAATAATGAATTTTCTTTGTACTATATATTTAATAAGATCACGATAATAGTGATTCATATAAATTTAAAATATGCTACACAAAATCCAGATGAATGTACATAAAATTTTAAGCAAATTTTACATATCTGAGCTTCATTAATGAATATATTGATTTACCTTAATAGCATTATATAAATTTAATATGTATTATAGTGAATGGATTTGTGCAGCAATATAAACTTTTATCATAAACCTTTTTATATTGACATAAATTTACCAACATATTAATATTAAAGCATGCATTATTTTATTGCTCTAAACAAAGAGTTATCAGGATTTGGTTATTTCCAAAAAAGAAATAACTATCCGAAGGTAGTTACATTCTTTCCCTGGGGGAGTTATTTTCAATATGGACCCCAGTCAGACCAGGAATAAGTAGAAATACTAATCAAAAAAGTGTGTATCCAATCATAGATAACAATTTCCATTCCCCATTCATGTTTGTATTATCCAATATAACTTAGATTAAAAGTAAATAATAGAAAAACATCATAAAATATTTCATGCCATAAAACGATTTTAGCATTATAGTAATTCTTATTGATATTTCACCATTTAATGCATAAAATTTTATGCATTCTTTTTTTCATTTATCAATTACTCTAAATATATTTCAGTAGTTTTCATAAAGATTCATGTGCCTTCATTTAATTAAAAATTATGTATGATAACAGATTTCTTCAAAGTGTGAATGGAAATACTTACAAAAACAAAAAGATTTGTTTTTGAATATAAAGCAGATAACTTTAAAACCTATATAAATGTAACAAATATTTTATATGTTTACAGATTCCTATGTTCTATGTAGCTCATAATATGACATTTTTATTTAAATAATAGTTTTGGTTTTCATTCGTACAATGTATATTATTTATGCTTTGATTCTTTTTCGAAAACATTTTTAAATTATACCTGATAATATTTAAGATAAAATTTTTATGAAAGGGCATGCTACCAATAGATGTTGCATATATTGTTGAATTCTTATTACTCAATAATATGTTTTTATCTGAACGAGTTAATAACTATCTAATGTATCATTTAAAATTTAATACACGCACACTCACATGAAAATCAATTGACCAATAATCAGCAAAGAAAATAACTTTTCCATTTTTGATTTGCATGCTCTTAGTTATTAATTATATACAGTACTATATAAAGAACAATCACAGTCAAAATAAATCAACCATCTTTTTCAAATAATTTTTCAATTTTAATATTTGTCAGATCGAGAATTTTTATCCAAATGTTATGTAGTCTTTTTCTATATATAATTATCCTTTATTCTATTTTTAGCACTCCAACCACGGACAAAAACCTGGTCTTAATAACATTGCTGCGCTGCTTCGATGCAAATTCTCTAGATCCTATAATTTCTAAATAAGAACTTAAGAATATAGCTTATGCCAATTTTTAGACTTGGAATCCAGTTTGAATAATTGGAATGGTTCTATCAATGACAAAAAAATCAAAATTTTGTCGTTTTATGTCATATAGAAAAAATACAATTCTTTTGTTATTTTAGGCATGCATTTATTACGGCGATTTGATCTTATCTAGCAAATATAAAATTTGCAAATTCCCAGTTATATATTTATTTATTTGTCTAGAGAATTTTTTTTCATTTCACAAAATCTTATATTTGCTAAAAGGAAAACAGTCTTCAGATTTTATAATTTGAATTGCTTTTTATGAGTAATTTATTATATTAAGCAAAAGAACATAAAAACGAATTATGATTAAGATTTTCTATTACATATTTCTAACTTTTATTTCATGTTGTAATATAAAATTAGTTTATATGTTAAATTCAGTATATGTTTCTCCAGATTTTAGAGATAACCAAACATTTTCTCTCCCATAATATTTTTGGAATTTCCTGAAAACAATTTCAAATCTTTTCCTTATAGCTTTGAAAACTTAAATTTTTATATAAAACTGTAATAATATAACAGTAATAGTCTATAATGTTATATGTATTTGATAAAAGATAATTAATAAATCCAAAGAAAACTAAAGTTGGGAAAACAGTATGACTTTTCTACACAGCTTAGGAATTTAAAAATTAAAGCACTGATTAATGTTATGTATAATATAGACCAAGGCTGGGCAGACCTTTCTAGATCACGAGATATATTTATTTTTTTATTTGTCACTCCATTATTTTCAATGACGATCGGGAGTTAAATAAGTATATATTTAGGTTTACGGGTCACAGATCACCCAAAAATGCCTCAGCAATCCATCAGTCGATAGTTAGTTAATCAATCTCAAATAAACATATTACATATAAACTTTATTTAAATAACGTCTGTTTTTATTGATCCACCACTTTAAAAACACCGATTTTTTTTTTTTTTTAAGCAAAAATGTTATTGGGAGAATAATCAAAAACACAACGATTCTCTGATCACTATATCTATTTTTATTGAATTTAATTTAGAAATATTAATTAATTAATTTTTCCACGTTTAAAATGAAAAAAAATTTTTAAATATTTCTGTTGTAGATCATGTGAGTAAACATTGAATTACTTCCTATTCTAAATTACCTAGAAGAAAAATTCTCATAAATTATAGCCTTGAACAAATGAAATAAAATTTCAAAATATTAAAAGTAAGATAACAAATAATATTGAACTTTCCGAGGAAGAAATATCAATTTATTTCCTTTTACATTGACTTCAAGATTTTACAAAATTTTATATTGATAACACAAACGTTTTCTTGTTAATTGCATTCAAGTTTCCTCTTAAATCTATAACAGAAATAACTTCTTCTACAGTTAGAATAAAGTTAATTGTATTTTATACCAAAACAATGTCCCTTTACATTGGAATAAAAAATCGAATATTTTAAATTCCAAACCTCCCTTTTGATATGCGTTTTTCAAATTCAACTGTAAGATATATTAATTTTTTTATTAGAACACGCTGCTTTTACATACCAAAAAAAACTAAAACTTTATATGTGTAAAAGCAGTATATTTCTAATGTAATTCATTTATTTTATATTATTCAAGATGTATTTTTTAGAAGATATAATGGAAACTGAAAGCAATTAGTTTTAAGAAATATATCAGAAATGTCATATGAAATTCTGGTCAGTCAAATGATCCTGTTCCAATATATTAAATATACTCAAAGGAATAATTCAAGGAATATTTTGTATTTAATAAAAAATTATTATTACTAATTCCTCTACAATATTAAAGTGCTAAAAAATCATTTTATGATCATAAATATTATTAAATTTAAATTTCAAACTATAGATATGAAAAAATAATAAGTACACATAATATTACATTGGTATATTTGCTATAATTTGACATTGGTATTTATAATTTATACAAATATTCTTTAACTGATATACATTTTATCTTGCATGTTATTGTTTCATTATTTGACATAAAATTAATTTATAAGTACAAGATTTACATTAATTTTTCATAGAAATTTAATTTTGAAACATTTTTAAAGGAAAGGCATCTTCAGATTCCATTCAATTCATAATTAACATCATCAACATCTAACAAGAAATCTAGGATTATATATTATTTTTAGAATCCAACGTAATAAATGTATTCGATTTCAATAAAAGTTTATGTTACATGTTTTATATATTGTATATTTTAAAGAATTAAAGGAATGATTGATTACTTCTTTAAGTAATTACATGTTAGTTTCACTAGTATTAAATTTCTTTGTTTAATTTTTTATTATGTTTTTGTATTTTATACTATTTTATGAATTCGCAGATCTGTGTTTAATTTTTTCTATACTATGTTATAATAAGAATTCCAAGACGTGTTCAATATTTTCTGTTGTATTTAACTCATTTTACATTAAACAATTCACGATTTTAACTTAAAATTATTTTAAATGGAAAAATTCCAAATACATAAATTTGATTACAAACTTCAAAAAGTGTACCGTATATATCATAAATTAACTAAGAAGATTTTCTGCCAAGTACAAATAGTTCACCAGTACATGAAATCTGATGCGTAATTAAGTTTCCTTATGTCTAATATATGTACTACTAACAATTTTATTAATCACATGACATCAAAATATTGCTGAGATACTACTTTTGTTATATTAAATGGATTTATGTTGATTATCATAATATTCATTCAATCATTGTGAATTTTATTGGGATCCTTTCCTTTAAATATTTATAAAAATGATATGAAATATTCATTAGCTAAGAAGATGACAAATAATTTATCTAAATTTAAATTAAAGTATGTGAAAATTGCTTTAACTAAATAATAATTAATACTAAGTTTATCACCATAATCTAAAAATCAAGAAATCATTGTCTAAATTGTGTACAATTGGCATCATCTAAATAGAAAGGTGACATAATCCAGTAAATGCAATTTCAACTTAGTGATTCATCATAAGCATGTTACTAGCAATAATATATCTCCTATAAATTGAGGATATGTTTTTATTTAGAAAAAACTTATCCTACAATTTTATGTTTGAGCAAAATTAGTATGTCTCTAAGAATAAAACAAATGTTATGCAAGCATGTTTCAGTATGTAACTCAAAAGAAATTGTTTCCTACAACAACTGCTCATTCTTACCAAAAATCAAACATTATGTTAAATACGTCTAAAAAATCGTGATTTGAATAAATAGATTTATGAAAAATAATTACACACTAATTCAAATAAATTACAACAATCTTGTTACAACACCACCACATATGAAGATTGTGATATTGGTCGTATGAGACTATAAGGATGATAGCACACGTCCGCAATTACTCCACAACATATAACACACAACAACTACTGTTCAGTACAATTGATTGTTACTGTTCAATACGTTTCATTAGATGTCAAATGCACCAAAAAACAGTGTCTGCATGTTTGACGCTTTGCCGTTGTTTTTTTTTTTTTTTTTTTTTTTTTTTTTAATTATGAAAATTATGTTATTAAATCAAAACTCTGTATAAATTTCCAGAATGATACGATTAGAATATGTATGTTGCGATATAAGGACTTTTACCTGGAATATTCGTCTCGAAATCAATAAAGTTATTTGAATTAAAAATGGATTTTACTCTCATATGCCTTATTAAGTAATAGTTATTCAGAGAAGTCCTAAAGTGTTATTGAAAATATTTCTCCTTTCCTTAATTCGATTTTGCTTTGGTCATATTTTAATAAATACATTAAAAAAATTTCCACGAGTTCTAAACTAGTTTATTCTCCATATCTTGTCACTGTCTAGAAATTTCCAGATTATATTATCTTCTATTTTTTTTTTTTTTTTTTTTGTCGAGTGCCAAGCAGACTGGCAGTATAAGTGCGTTGCTCCAATTTTTCAACTGAACCGCAATTGGGTGTGATGTGCGACTTCCTCATTAAACACATGCCATAGGTACCCGTTTATAGAGTAGGTAACCACTCATACTCCATTCTTACAAGGAAAGGACAAAGACAGGAGACAGAGAAAGTACATCCATGCCTGAACCAGGGTTAGAACCCAGACTTCCCTATTCGCAGTCAGGCACTCTGAACACTAGACAGAGTAGGCGGCATTATCTTCAAATAAAACACGTGATTGCATAATATGCTGCTATTTTCCAACATTCTCAAGCTTTGCAACTGCATGTATATGTAGTTATTGCCATTTTGGAGACATCAGTAAATATTTACTTTATACACTTTTCCAATTTATCGAAAATTATATTTTAATTCAATTAGCATTGACATCATGATCAATAGACATAAATTTGCCTTATCCTTTATGGGACTGAATTACGATTATCAACAGAATATATTTGTAACAAAAAGTTTAATTAAAATCTTTTATAAATTTATACTTTTCACCTCAGTTTTTTAATTTTTTGTTTTTGCAATATATTTTATTCCTGTTAAAGGTCACAAAGGTTAATGATGGCCCTCAAAACTTTGTGTGGCGTAACATCAATGCACTTCGTATTCTTCATACAATCTTTATATTTCTAAGAAAAAAATTTAATTTATTTATTTTGAATCTTTCTAAGTTACATTAAATTTTTTTGTATTTAAAATAATTTTTACATAAATATTGCCTACAGATTTCTGGTGGCAACTTTTCCGTGTAAAACTATTAACAATGTATATTTACATCGAGTAAAGAATAATAGCTTTGTGTTATTTTTATTTTACGATTGCCTTATATTTTGTAAAAATGTGTTCTTAAAAAAAATAGAATTTATCAAAAAATGAACAATTTATGTTGAAAACATCATTACAATTAGATTGCTTTAAAATGATTAACTATTTTTAAAGCTTAGTTATATATGAGTTTGAACAATGTACATTCTGTTACTAATAATAATTAAAAATTCTAATTTTTTTGTTGAATTTCCAATCGCATCTAATAATTTACCAACATCTAATTTTGAAATAAAAAATTTAAATGTTCTTGGAATAAGATAAGGTTATGCATTAACAATAAATCATAAAGTATTCTTGCTAGGACTTATATTGAGTGCAAACTATAATTAAACCATGCTATTTGGCTCATGAAAAGAGGCTATATGCATTCCTTCATTATCCTATTCCTAAATATCACTAAAATATAAGCCATTTTAGAAGCTGTTTTTCGTTATTTATTTATGTAAATAACGAAGTTACTGTTTATAAAATGACTATACTGGTTAATGCATTTGTATATTGATATAAATATACAAAGTTATTATAAGATTTATATTAGATTTAAATATATTAAAATTCATTTGTAATGACGTATGTATTTAAGTTAATTATGAAATTTACTTTAGAATTTTAATCCATCGTATGAATTTTAAGACTGAAACACGATATTTTTTTCATAATATACAAGTATAATTAACAAGCACAGTTCATTATATTATAAGAAGGGACAATAGTAATGCATACACAGAGATAAGATTCATTAAGTACTGAAGTTATGTCGTGATCACTGATTTTTAACATTCTGACTTGTAAATGAGCATACTACTGTTTTCCTAAAATATAAAAAAACACCTTATATAAGTATAAAAGATATTTGAAGTACAAAAAATGCCCTAAAAATATTCAAATTTACCTTGCGAAACAACTCTGAGATATAAACAAGCTTGATTATATTGAATTCAAGTATACATTTCAAGTTACCTATAAGTTCTCAATTTAAAAATAATCAAACAATATAAATCATCAAATCAAATCATATAGTCTTGTTATACCTAACATCTGATTTTTCTCAAATGAGATTCATTATAACTATAATTTCAACATTTCCTCTTAAATATATCATTATACATATGCAAATTTGTATCATTATATGTGTGTAAATCATTTAAAGGAATAAATCATTTGATATTTACAATTTTTAGAGTTATAGATTCTGGAAATGATAGCACAAATTTAATTATTATAAAATCATTTTCTATTCATTTTTCAATGAATGTAATAGTAATAAGATTTTATGCACTGTACATTAAATTATATTTTAAATTAAAATTTACTGTTAATGGAATTTAAGCTTTTACTTCTTCAGAAATTGTCAAATACCATTTTCATTAGTCCATTTCCTCTCTTATACAACCCAAAATAAAATTACAAATACAATTCAAGTGTTATTTAAGTTAAATTAGAAACAAAGAAATAATATTATCATATCTAATAAATAAGGAATTGAAATTTTAATTTTTTAATATAAATGAAAAGTACTTTTAACAATGAAATCAACTCAAAATATTACAATTAATTACAGTAAGAAATTAGTATTACTTCATAAGAAAGTTTCGTGATCTGGTCCTTAATTCAACTGTTCGTTGATTAGATTTACAACTCACAAATAATTGTTTCTAATTCTTTGGAATCCCTTTTAAGTTGTTGGTCATTTTTGAAAAGACTATTGAATCCAAAAAATATAAAAGAACAATTAGCAAATAAGTCCAATCCGTATTAAAAATAAAAATGGACGTTATGATCAGTTGTTACTTTTAATGAGTATTAGCTAAATAAAAATCTAGACTAAACTTTATATTATCCTTTACAGAACTTCAAATATTGAAACTATCAAATAATTATATGAAATCTTAAAATATTTTGATTTGTTCAAAGCTTTGTAGAATCACTATTCTTGTCAGATGATCGATATTCAATAATGGTAAGAGAACACATGATATAAATTTGAGAATAGTTAGGGAATTGCTATTGGTTTCCCTATTTTTTGGCAGGCCAACATATAAATGAATTATCACTTACTTAAACTTCTTACCATTGTGTTAATTTATGTACAATTTGTATATAATTTACTCATACCTAACAATATTCTTTTAGTAAAAATGTTATCCCACTTATCTAAAAATACTCACTTGTTACTAAATATGATGGGAATTAAAGAAAAATTAATCAAAAAAACAATATATTTTTTTGTAATTTACATTGAATAAAATAATAAGATAATTAGGATTATTTAATACTGCGTTGATAGCAACAAATATTTAATAACTATTTTAGAGTTATTGGTTCAATTTGCCTTACAACTATAAACATATTTATTTTCTATTGAGTTACAATTTTTATTTGTTACTTATAATAAAATAATTTTGTTATAGATTTATCAAATTACTTTAGATATCTGTTAGTAACTAAACATAACAAATATAATAAATTGTATATATTTTAATAAATTTATAATCCTAAACTAAACAAAACAATATACTAAATGAATTATCTAATTCTTTAATAACTTAAATTTAAAGAGGAAAATGATATCTCTTTTATATGGATTATATTTTCAATCGTAATCATAACACCTTACCGATTTCTGGAAATAATATAATTTCCAGAAGATATATAAAATAAAGATATTATTTTATACGATAAATACTCAATTTATAATAATTTGGCATAAAATATTCATTTTTATTAATCATGTTTCTCAACATACAAAAATGATTCTGAACAGAAATCACGAATACATTTTTTTAATTTGTAAAACACCCCAGTCAAAATCATCATTAAAAATAACCTTTACATGAATTACACTAGATTTTTAATCACTAGGCTGCAACGTAATAGCTGATACGATGTCCAAATATACGGTATGTAATTATATATTTTGAGCACTTAGAATTATCTTGTAATTCTTTATTTAGTAAAATGGAGCACATTTACCATAACAAACTTAGAATAATTAAGGAAATTTCTGAAAAGTTTTCCTCTTGGCTGAAATTTTTAATTTTATTATTGCCGAGAGCAATTTATGACGAAAAGATTTGTTATACTTTGTCGACTATGAATTTCACAACTACTCAAATTTTCCTCTGAGTTTGACGTAAAGATTAATTACTGGAATCTTCAAAAGATTTTTATTCAATGTTCAAGGGCTCTTCTATGGTTTGAAATTGTTTAGTTGTTACAACAGTCAAAAAATTAAAATTACTTTGTTAATAAAGTTTAAAAAGCTTAACTACTAATGATTGTGACGTGTAAGTTTGTTTGAATGATCAATTGAAATGTTTATATTTTCATAATAATTTCGTGCGCACAAAAAGGAAATCTAAATGAGGTATTCTGTGTAGAATGAAGAAATTTGAAGGTTATTCATAAAAATAAATTGATATTGTGATTTTCTTAATGTTATTAAACTGATTTTAATTATTATGATAAATAAAAATTTAACGCAAAATTATCAGAACTTTATTAAAAACGATATTTATAATAGCAGAACATTCTAATGATTTTACCAAATTAAAATGATATCAATAGCATTTTAAAATATCATATTTAGAAGTACATTATGCATATGAAAGTCCAAGTTTTTACAAACAAACGCAATTTCATTGATTACATTTTCAATGATAGTCAAATAATTGATTATTACTTTAAAGATGAATAATATTTAACGTAGCTTTCTTTTTTTTAGTAATCAATTATGTTAGGTAGGGGAAAAAGGAATGTTGCCTCAATGCATATTTATAATCATAACTGCAACGACAAGTAATTTATCAGTTCGTGCAAATGTGACATATCATTTATCAATTCACAGTGTAGCTCAAAGTCTTATAAAATATATTTTAAGGTTACAATGATTTGTTTTCACATAAATAATTAAACATTGATAACCAAAAATCTCGATTATTTTTTCAATTATTAGGACCTAAGGCAAAAACATTACAACTGCCACAGAAAACATTCATGTTCCTATTTCTAATTTATACCTCTGGGATGAGGTCTTAAGTTTTTTCTGGCTTCCTTTCTCTAAATTGGAAGACCCAGATGGTTCTGCCATCTCTGAGCCAAAGTCGTACTTCCACGCTTGGAGTGCTCTGTTCAAAAAAGGAAGAACCTCTTTCTGACTTCATTTGCCCAATCCCCGACGGGTGAATGAAATAATAAGAAATAAGTTAACAAAACATTTTTTTACTAAAATGTGTTATTAAAACAGCATTTTTATTATTTTTTGTTCAAAATATATTCTTATACACACAACTTAAATTAGCTTACAGTAAAACAGAATATTTATTTTGTTGAGAAACTCTTCTTGATACTTATACTTTAAATGCTTTTGTAAGCTAATTTTAAGATACAAATATTTAGAAAGAAAGACATCATAATTTTATTAATTCAGATTAAATGCTTGGCCAAATACTAATATAAGAATCAAATTATGCCATTAATCAATCTGAAAAAAGTTATCTTATGATGTTTAATAATATCACTGGATTTGTGAAAGTCAGACTGTGAACTGGAAGAGTACTTTTGATTTCGTTTTCTACCAGGACTAGAGACACTGGGACGGGACGAGAGAGTGGTGTCCGAGTAAGGAGAACGGTTGGTTTGTTCTGTTACTTGGGGGTAGCGGAAGTCCGACCCGGTCATTATAAAACTAAATGTCTTGAATAACTTGGAAAAATGTCTGAATTAAATGTTTGTGTTAATGTGTAATAAATGTTTCGTGTACCTATAATTTATTTTGTGTTATTCGACCATCCTGGAGACGACAGGATAATGAGAACATCACAGTGGCGCAGTCGACAGGATTTGTTCCGGATTTATGCAAAAGTTATGTTATAATAATTATAGAAAAGGGTCTACAAAGCAGTCAGTCCGTATATTTTGATTACCTCTCATTTCATTAAGAGCCATCCATTATTTGTTTTAATTATGCATGAATTAAAGAATAAGTTTCGTTTTAGGTTTTGCTTAAGTATAACATAAAATAAATTAACAAATGTTTTCTTAAAAATATGAAAAATGAACTAAAAAAATGCATAATGTTTAAATAAATTGAGAAATTATTTAAGGTTTCATATTTATTTCAGAGTATATTATTGGTTTTGTTTTATGTTTATTCATTAATATTCAGAAAGTGTTTATTTTTAAAACTGGAGATATTTAGTGAAATAATATTAATAATGTTTTTGGAATTTGTCTAACACTAATTTATGCTGAATAATAATTTTGCTGGTAATTGTGCATTTCTTAATTTATAGGTATTAATTTAAGAACTGCTGTAAATTGAAAAGTAAATTGATGAAACGTTTTTTTTAATTTGATATCATATAACCTGATATAAATATTTTTGAATAGAATTTTCCTAATCATTATTATATGGTGTTTATTATTTAAACAATGAAAGCTCATTGAATAAGAATCTGTTTCAAGAAAATTTTAATGTTTTTTTTTTTTTAGTTGTTTATTGTTTACAATTAAAATAACGAAATCGAAATTGTTGAATGTTAAAAGGTATATTAATTATGTACTGTGGGTATGTTTAAATATTTATGTAAAGTAATAAAGTAACTAAATGCAGGTTTTTAATTTTGATTCAAAACCGAAAGTCTGAAGTCTCTTAAGGGGTGAAATTTTGTTTTATTTTATACTAGCTGTACCCGCCCGGCATTGCCCGTGCATTTAGAAAATGCAGATAAGTGAATAGCGCAGGAATAGTAGTGTAGGACATGTAGACAGTCTCTCTCTCCCCCCCCCCCTACACACAACATTCCCCGTCGATAAAAAGGAACAATATATCCTAACCATGAGCCATCTGTTAAAAAATTAGTTTAAATGAGAACAGACCTCATATTAGCACATGCTAGGAAACCGTAGTCATGTGGTTATAATCATTGGTCTGAAGTTTAAAGAAAAGTAAAACATAAAAAATTCAAAATCAAAGATAGGAAAGAGTTGAAAGGGAAAGATAGAGAGTACAGTACAGAAAAAATAAAAAGTAACGAAAACATGGATGAAATAAAACATCCTGCTTACAGGAAATTTGGAGTTGAGAACCAATTAAATTTTTAATTTAAGTGTAAGTTAAACTTAGATGACAATGAATTAGAAGAGGAGAGTGTTTGTGTATGTTTGTGGAGCTCGGTCTGGGGTCGCAAGGGACCCTTACCGATTAATGTCTGTTGGTACTGTAGCACTGGGAAGCAGCACCATTCGGATTATTGCTCATGCTATCAAGAGAGCACTAAACAATAACATCATCATTTAAAGCATGACAGTCAGAGTTAGTTTGGGAGAGTGGCAATAATTTTTCTTTAGATTGTCCTTTTCGTTAGAGAGCCTCGGGATAAACTATATTTAATGTTCTTCCATTCGGAGCTAAGATGTGTAGATTATCGACATTACCAACTCTTGAACAACCCACGTACAGTTGACCATGGGAGAAACACGGCTTACGGAGGTCGAGCCCTACAACTTTGAGAGATTGTCCTTGTGCCTTATTAATGATCATCGCGAAACTCAAACGAACAGGGAATTGTAGACGCTTAAACTGAAACGGGAGATCGGAAGGGATTATAGGAATTCTTGAAATAAACACATCTTCGCCTGCAGCATGTCCGGTCATGATGGTGGCTTCTATAATATTTGGCATCAGTTTCTTGATAGAAAGTCTTGTTCCATTGCAAAGTGCAGGCGGATCCAGATTCCTGAGGAGAATTATCGGTGCTCCAACCTTCAAGTCCAATATGTGGGAGGGTACTCCAGGTGGCTCTAATTTGTTGAGAAACTCTGTCGTATAGTTGACAGCCTCGTCAATATTGCATGTCGTGTCTATAGATTTGTAAATATGAAGAGTTCCGGGTAAGTTCTGTAAAAGTTTCTTGTTGATAACACTGACGGCTTCGTTTGTTGGGGCAAGAATTGCTCTTTCGCACAGCCATGCGTGATCAGTGAAGTGGTGAATCACATTCGGAAACACAGCCTCTTTCAGTTCTTCTTCAGTAGTCACAATCCTTCCAATGCCTTGCATCGCTACATATCCATCTTCATTTTCTGAAGTAAGGGTTCCATTTCCTAGTTTCAGTAGATTATCTGCAAACTGCTGGGCAGAGGGATCACCGTTGAGATGAACTCGCATGTTAGTCGATAATCCAAGTGTTTGAATGCCATTCCAGATGTAAGAATATTTTATGCAGGCCTGCATTTCATCTGCCCTCGTTCCACGTGGAATAACTGGTAGCGTCTGTCGAAAATCGCCTGCCAAAACCATTACGACGCCTCCCATTCTGTCATTGTTCCATCTGAGGTCTTTCATGGTGACATCTAATGCTTCGAATGCGGCTTTGTGGGACATGGTACACTCGTCCCAAACGATGAGCTTGCAATCCTGTAGAACCTTTGCCTTTCCTGAATTCCTTGGGATGTTACACGTTGGAGTCTCTGTGCTTGTCAGATTTAAAGGTAACTTGAACGCCGAGTGAGCAGTCCTACCACCTGTCAAGAGTGTAGCAGCAATGCCGGATGAAGCGACAGCCAGGGCAATCTCATTTCTGTGCCGCACCTTTGCCAAAATAAGGTTGATAAGAAACGTCTTCCCGGTTCCGCCTGGAGCATCCAAAAAGAATATACCCCCTTGCCTATCAAAAACTGCTCTAGTAATCTTGTCAAAGGCTTCTTTTTGGTCTTGAACCAATTTAGGCTCATTCTCCTGTATATAAGCTGCGAGCACATCCATGTTATAACTTCGTTCTCTAATTACTTCACTGGAGATGGCAGAATCGCTGTTTCTGTTAGGTTGGGGAAGTCCAAAGCTTTTCAGGTTCAATCCTCCTAGAGATATTATCTTGTTCTCAATGTAGATTAGGGCTCTGTTAAAGATGTCGTCATTGTAGTCCAGGTCCATATTCTGCTGCTGGATCCTTGCTTGATGCAGTATGTCTTCAGACAGGTTCTCCCTGTGGTTCATCCATAACTGTTCAGGGCCCGACATGGAGCACGTTTGAAGCATTACAGCAAACAGATTACGCATCATCTTGGGTGATCGAGATGCAGCTGCTTCTTCTAACGCCGTGTTCCAGTGTTCGTCATTCTCCAGAAGTCCTTGAAGTTGGCAGGCCTCTTTGAAAGTGTTGCAGACTCTTCCTTGAACGGTTCTCAAATCCGTGAATGATGTTGGGCCTCTAACTTCATGTAGTAATAGGCGAAGGTGGAAGCATTCGGAGTTGTTGGGATGGACGGTGTAGACACGGCCAAGGGCATCAGTAGACCTGATTCCTGTTTCTTCTGGAACAATTTGTCCTTGTTTACGGCGGTTCCAACTCTTGTTCATGCTGTTCCATGTGTAGTACTTTGGAATTTGGTTGTAAAGTAAATTGCGAGCAAAGTTATCTTGGGTGCACAGCTTGAAGAAAGATGTGAGCGTTGTTTCCTGGGGTGCCTGGACCCGTTCAGCAGCATTTTCTTCAGTGAAGTACACTCTCTGGCCATTTTCAAGGTGGACGCTTAGATGAACGAATGTGGGATGACGTTCGTGGATTGGAAAGTTGAGTATTCTCCACACTGCTTCATTGCTGCTAATGTATCTTCCCATCTCATATTGATGAATTTCATTCAGTTCATTGGCTCCACTGGTGACATCAAATACAGCCATGTCGGATCCTTTATTGACATACTTGCATACATACTTTATGGACTTGACAGAATTGCAGTACTCAACGTTGATATGTGCGTTAAAAATTTTGGATAGTAGTGGACAGTAAGGAACGATCCAGGCATTGTCCACCGAAACTTCTGATCCTCGTAGATTGATGCTTGCTGTAAAACCTCCATCTGCAGGGCTTCAACATTTTCTGACAATCCAACCAATTCTGATTAATCGCAGATGAAGGATTCCTGCCAATAAAAAATGGGAGATTTTGACAAACTGGGAACCAACCAATGAAAAATGGAATATTTTACTTATTTTCATACTTCACTTGTGCAGATTGGCGAGGTTGGCAAGATTTTTGGCGATTTTTTAAAAAATCGCCAAGAGCGACCGTACAGTAAATTTTTACCAATCTCTTTTCCCCCCCCCCCTTTGGTTGCTATGTTAAACCGTGTCCGTTGCGATGGCTTACATGGTATTTATTTTGATAAATCAAATCGAATCGACAAATTTGAAGTCTTCGGCATTTGTAATTCGAATGTTGAGTATAATACTTCACTTATTGTGGTTTTGGTGATAGAAAGATTTCAGATTTTCGTTTTTCATTTTTATTCTAATTCAAATAAAAAAAAGTTTGATTCCTTGTAGATTTTCTTAATAACTTTGCTTAAGGAATCAAGTATTTTTGTTCATTTTCTATATTTATTTAGTTTAATGATTTTAATTAGAAATATTTTATATAAATTAAAATTAGATGCAAGTTTGATTTCCTAACGATTTCTTATTAAAAAGTTTAAGTGTATCTAATTAATTCTTCAAAGTTTTTATTTGCTTTCAAGAATTTGAGAAAACTTGAATGATAAATAAACTGCTATTCGTTTGTGCTAAAATGAATAATAATTAGAATTTCCTGAAGAATGTATTGAGTCAATAATATAGTATGAAAATGGGTACTTCTTCATTTCACCGGTGCAAGTTATAAAGTCGCCAAATGGCATTACTATGCGTAACAAAAAATCACAAAATTTCTGCTTTTTCCATCATTAACTTTCTGTTTTTTCCAAACATTTTAAATAAAAAAAAATATTTTTACAAAATAAAATTTTCAATTAACATTAAATGAATTAAATTAATGGTACAATCCTAGGAGACAGGATTCAATTTGTCACCAAAGGTCCCATACCTTTGGTGACAAACGGGAAAAAAAAGCGTCCAGGCAGAACGAAATGGCAAAATAAGAATTCTAGAAATCGTTACGTTTATCGTATCTAGTGTATCAAAGTAGGATTACCAAGAATGACAAAATTTATAACCAACTAAAATTATTCATCCCAAGGACCTAAAGCACATTTTAACCTAAGATTCAAAACACTGATGACAATTATTCGACATAATGCAAATGAATATCTAGATCTGTTATAGAAAAAGTCCTTAATAGGTGAAAATGCGCTTTAGGTCCCCTACTTGGCGCGTTTTCAAAATCGCCGATGCCATGGCGAAAATTCTACGGCTATTTCAAAGTGAAACTTAATTAGCGACCAATGAAAAGACTAAAACAAAAGGATAATTAATGAGCATGAGTGAAAAAGCGCATCAAATTCGCGAGTTGGTGAAGTAGGGGAACTAAAGTGCAATTTAACCAACAAAAGAATATGGAATTAATTTTATAATACACACATACACAATCAGCCAGTTTAACAATATAAAATTCCAAACACGAAAAACAAAAAGCATCATACTTATAACTTAAAAGGGATAAAAAGAAATTATTGGCTGTATCCCAGTGTACGGTGCGCTATTTTTATACAATTAATATAATTATAGAATATACAATTAATATCATTATATAATATAAAATTATATTATTTTATACAAATAATATAATTTTATACATTATTATATACAATTAATTATAATTGTATATATGATTACCGTTGTATATATGCGTACCGTATAAGGAGCGTACCGTTCACTGGGAATTAACCGAAATTATTAAAGGCGGAAAAAATTATAAGGGTAAGTAAAGTCCAAATTTTAAAATGCAAAATTAAGATTTCATCTTGATTATTATAAGTTATTCTCTAAAACATAAATAATAACATTTTATCACTCACTTATAATTTTGGCTTCATTTTTTTTTTTTTTTTATTCTTCCATAAAAGCTGATCTTCTACTTTGTAGGTGGAGTTTTTTCTTCCCCAGGTTTCTTTTCTCCTGGTTTTCCTCCTTTATCATCAGGCTGTCCGGGTTTTTTTCTCACCAGGTTTTTCTTCAGGCTTTTTAGGATCCATTTCTTCTTCCACGGGAATTAAATACTCAAATGAAAATATGTGATGAATTTTTTGCTTTAAGTAAACTATGCAGTAACGCAGCTTATCAAATCAAAATTAGAATGTGAAATTCTGCAAATTGTCTCACTTCACTCGCGTATCATATCCACGTAGCACCTTCTCACGTGGATGTTCAAACCAGCCTTTACAGTTTTAAATAACTGTAACAATTTTTACTTCTGGAAACGTCTAGAAATTTCTGTAAAGTTTGGCATAGAGGGCGCTAGTTTCTCAGTTAATAGGAAAATGGTTCCTATCATAACTTACCGCTGTTGTACTTCTTACATGTTTATATTATTGCAGACTAATACAATAATATTCCATGTTTCAAAATTGATGTCGGATTTAATATTGATAGCAATCAAAACATTAATTTATATTCAATGAAACTTACTACGTTATAGATCAACTTCGATTCAAATTAAAGTTATTTCATATTGTAAGTGCGAATGATGAAAACTTTCCGAATTTCAGTAAAAGAAATCATTATAATCATAGAGGTTGCCTTTGACTAAATTTTTAGTCAAAAAGGGAATAGTTATCCGAATTCAGCGACATTAAATGAATGAAACTTTTATTTCTTTTTTTCCAGTTAATAACAATCATGTAAAAATAGGGGAAATGGCGGCATTTTTAAACAACCAAGCTAACAACATTCAAATTAGGAATATACTTTATGGTGCCTCTTTGATTCTCGCAAAGTTGTAATCGCGATTGATCGCCAAGCCGGGCAAACCCCAATCATATTCCGATAGCAACAGGGGAATTCATTGTCTGTGCCAACAAAAATCGCCAATAAAAACGATAGCCAAACAAAAATCGCCATGTTTGCCAAGGAGCCACCTTAAAGTATAGTTTTACCATAATTTGACATTGGTAACGAACAAATTTCAAATGGACAGACAGACACATTACACTTGCTTTTATTATCTATCTATAACCCCGGAATCAGCTATCGGCGAGCAGCGATATCGAGAAGAAGTTTTATAAATAATTTTTTTTTAATTTTTCTAATTCAAAAATCGAAAATCGGGCTTCGAGGTCTGGTGGCCAGCCCCCTTGTGCTTCCGTGTAAAAAATTCCAGGTCCCTGCGTGAGATAGATTTGGCTGGAGAGCTCGGTCAGACGGACAGACACATTACACTTGCTTTTATTATTATAGATTTCGAAAGTACATGCAGTGGTAAATGATATATATATTTTATTGTTTTGATAATTCTGATAAATATTATTTTAAAGTAAAATATAATATACGAAGATACCTGAATGCATATTACTAGAACTTATTTTAATGGCTTATTTGAATTTAGATCATGATTTATATAAGTAGTATATTCTTTTAGCTTGCTTTAAATAGTTTTCATTTAAGGTGCATTATATAATTAAAATGGTAATGTGTTGAAATGAAAATTTAAACTATAAATTTTTCAATAATAAATTTTTCAATATATTAATTTGAATAAATATTTTTTTAAATATATTTTAATATAACAAGGAAAACGAAAGTGTTTTTTTATTGGTTCAACCAATAAAAGGTGATTTGTGTGAGATTTTAAGCATTTTTCATTTTAGTAATTGATAATTTAAGGTTAGGTAATTTGCGATAACATTAAATTGTTAAAATGGCCTTTGCATTCTTGGGTAAAGCTCGAAAGGAGGATCTGTTAATATTGGCAAGTGAGTTAGGAGAACAGATTCCTCCCGATGCTAAATTAATAGATTTAAAAAATCTAATTACCCAATCTAAACAATATGAAGAGTCTTTTGTTCGAGAATTAATAAATACTATAATTTCTGATCGGATTGATCGGGTAGAGAGAGAGAAAGCCATTGCTGTTGAAAGACAACGTGAATTAGAACGAGAAGAAAGGCATCGTGAGCGAGAAGTAGAAGAGAAACGAAGAGAACGTGAGCATGAAATTGAAATGCGTGAATTAGAATTAAAAGAAAAGGAAGAGGAGAGCGATTCGGAAATCACTGTCGAATATGGACGGGATAAATTAGGAAACACTTTTCTAGGTTTTTTAAATATAATGAAAGGTGTAATTTTAGATCCCCCGGAACGAGCAGAAGAATGGCCCTTTTTCCATCATGCAGAAAAAATGTTCAAGCTTTATGAGGTACCCGAGCAGTATGAAGGGAAAATTATTTTACAGTGTTTAAAGGGTCGTGCTAAGGGAATAAATGCTATGCTATCTGAAGAAGATTTAGATCAGTATGATAAAATTAAAAGTTTCATTTTAAGAGAAAATAGAATAACTCCCTTACAACACAAGAAGAATTTTGATTCTTGTTATAAATTGCACAATGAAAGTTATGCTCAGTATGCTTCCCGTGTTGAAGCTGCATTAGAACTATATTTAAAATCAAGAGACGTAGAAACATTAGCTAAACTTTAAGAACTTCTTGTAGCTGATAAAATAAAAGAGACTTTGCCTACTTATGTCAGGTCCCAAATATTTTTGAAAGAGACAGAATTTTGGCTTCCAGTACCTGAATTGGTGAGGGAAATTGATAATTTCTTAGTTTCGATACCAAAAAGTTTCGCAAGTAATTCTCACTATTATTCCAAATTTAATCCAGGCTCACATGGAACAAAACAGAACGAAATTATAAGAAAACCTTTTCCAGCTGAAACCAGAAGTAAAAGTTTTAGCGAAAAGAAGGAATATTACAGTTATCAAAAGAATCCAGAACCACGACCACAGAATCGTTTCGGGAGTAATACTGCGAGTTATGCTCCAGGTAAAAAGCTATTAAAGTGTTATAAATGTCAAGAAAAAGGTCATTTAAAGAAATTTTGCCCGCAGATGAATACAGTATCACAAGTTTCTAATAAGAATGAAACTGAAGAAGTAAGCAAGAAAGGGCTAAATGAAATTTGCATTAAGATAGGTAATGCAAGTTTCGATTGGGAAATTCCAATCAGTGAAAAAGATGGTGAACTTCTTCGAGTTGATTTAAATATAGGAGATCATGCGTTTCAAGGAATCATTGATAGTGGTGCGGAAATTACAGTACTGTGGAAGTCAGTGGTACCAGAAGAAATGTTGCAGTCAAGTGGGAAAATTTACTTGAGGCCTGCAATTGGATCTCCGGTTGAAGGAAAGCTTGTTTCTGTTCCACTTAGCCTTTGGTCAGCAGATGATAATATCAGGCCGTATATCATGGTGCATGCTGCAGTTGTGGAAGGATTACATGAGCAAGCTTTGATCACTCCTAGAGTTTTCAGTTTATTAAAGGAACAAAGAAGAAAATATCTCGGAGAAGAAATCAATAATATCCACGGGAAAGATAAAGTTTTGAAGAACACTTTCAATGTGGAGGGAAGGAAAACAGAAGCTTATATAGAAGCAAATCAAGAAACAGCTGAAATAAAAAATTCTGGAGTAGAGGTTTCAACTACTGCAGTGGAAAGTAACTTGCTAAATGAAGAAATAATCACTGTTACAGATGAAGAAAATAATTGTTCAAGCTCGCAAGCAAAGATATTAAGAAATGAACAGTTGTCCTGTACTACATTAAGTCGTCGTTTTGAAGATGCCAGACAGCGGAAGAACAATTACTTTAGAATCAGATTTATTGTACCACACAGGGAATGTGGGAGGACAGAA